>PDGT01000160.1:128953-153182 GCA_003671415.1 Megathymus violae | reverse complement strand
ACCGTCGTCGCCCCAGTTCTATATAATTTATAATATGATATGTAACAAAACTCCATGACCAGAAAACAAATGTATTTTTAAATCCGGAAGCTCGTTCTGCTCACATACAAAACCCTAATCTAACTATACATATTATTATCAACAAACTTTATTAAAGGATACTTGACTCGATACAAAACTATTACGAGTATGAGAATACGGAACGGGTGAGAGACACTTTGGCCCGAGATCAATAGCGTGGCCTCTCTAACGATGCCGTTTCGCGGACACCTGAGAAGTCAGCGCCGACCGCGAGGGGATGTCGGCGCGGGGTGCGAGGATGCCTGAGCAATTAAGACGCCCGGTAAGGATCCCGAACTCAGCGCGCGTTACACAGATATTTATCTGTATTGTACCGTATAGTATGTTAGATATACGTCGGAGACGGTCATTAGTAACAATTAATTAAAAGTGTTAAACGATTATACGCCCGCGCTACGTTCGACAATGCTGCCGAAGCTACTGGCGTCTCCGACATATATTTAACTAAGCAAAGCTCCGACGTCTTTCCACAAAACCAACAGCAAGTTAGTAATGCTTAGCATTAACATTAACCCAGCAGAAGCCGGACGGCAAGCGGCAAGCGGCAAGCGGCAAGCGGCGGCGATTTGTAGATGTCATTTAATACACCGTAATGAAGTGTAACAAACTTCACAAATTACTAGAAACGCCGTTGATTGCTCGCGTCTGTATCGAAATACATTTAAAAACCTCAATGACGAAGCTCGCCGTCCGACCCTCAGGGGTGGGGTTACAGTGTGCGATTTATGGTTTACTATATTATTCATTTATTTTGATACTTCTTGTGAAAATACTCCAGTGGTACTTATCACTGGAAACAATCATTGATATGGAATAGGTACGCCTTGAGTCGAAAATAAAACCACAACAATTTCTTGGCATAAATAGTTTTAACGTAGCGTATATTGTGACAGAGTTATCCTTATTGTAATTAAAATGTACCACACTGGACGTTGAGTCATGGGAAATTATTAAAAACTCGTCACTATTTGTAAATTTACTAAGTTGATAAACGCCCGGGGCGCTCAACTTGCGTTCAGCGACGTCTGTGGGACGGAGGCATCTCCTCAGTACTGAGCGATTCACGAAGCACGATTAGCACAAGACGCGACACGTTCCATATCGACGCGCCTTTCATTGCGAGGACACAAAGAGTACCAACGTAGCACCGGTTTAATGACCAATTGTTTATAAACGAGAAACACAAGCTCAACTCATTTTAGGTAATCGGCTCGCCCGCGACCCGCACGGTTGCGTTCGATAGCCGAGACGCATGGGAGCGACGTATTCGACCCCCTAGCGGGCGACGCGAGGAGGACTCAATACTATTGTACGCTGGGGCGCTTGAATTATTAAGGCCAATTTATATCACATCAAACGTACAAATAAAACGGTCGGATGAAACTAACTTATTACCGTTGTGTCATCTCGTACGTCGCACTCACCGTGTTCGTTCAAACGCTGCAGCACAACGAGATATAAAGATGGCGATCTTTGTATCTACTACTATGAGTGTATACAAGTATCACGATATTACTTTATTTCGTATTTTTAAAATTAGAACTAATGTGATTTATACATTGTTTTTTTTTTGTTTAAATTATTCGTCATATAAATTTTAAAGTCGATGCATTAAAAGTAGTTACAATAATCAACTCACCGAATAAAACCATCGATATAAATGTTTTAAACCTTTTTAAGTTATGTTAGGGTACCTTTTAAAAGTAAGTAAATAAATACGACTTGGAAACATAAATACACCGCGTATCGTTTGAGTCCGGATCGTCATCTCATCCGATGTATTACAGCTACTAAATAACAAAAATATGTTATGTGATATGATAATTATAATGTAACAACTCTGCCGCGGTTCTTAAAATGAAACGCTGACGGAAGTCACGCTCTTTGTCTGACCAGGGTTGAATAATGAATTTCCAATCTATCTTGAAAATTAATAAAAACCGTTTAATATTCATGAATGGAATCGTGACACCTCTGCGACGCTCGCACGCAGCCGCATAATTTAACGAGACCTCCAAAGATTTCACTCGCATACATTTTATGCAATTACGGGAGTTATTCTAAAATTCGATATTGAGAGAGTAATTTAAAAAGTAATATTTATTTTCCTATCGATTATTCTCTACGAGACAACCGACCGTAAATCTGCCACGGGGGCATGGCTTGATGAGCTTGTGGACAAAATGTGTGTCTACGTGTAGACGCTCGTAGAACAGGCTGTGCACTAAAATTTTGAAAAAAGAATAATACAATTGAAAACCGCTGTACATATTCTGTTCGTAGTCGACGATTCATAATGTTAGTGAACTTAATGATATTTTTTTTATAATTTTTTATAATAATTAGTTGTCGTCGAAGTCGGACGGAGCCGCTAGTTAAGTTATATGAACGTATTCTTATTCGGATAATGTCATGTAGCGCCATTTCACAAAATTTCAACGTAGCAGTGGGTTATCATACATCGGTAATAACACAAATATTACAGAAGTTTACGAGGTGCGGCTCTAAAAAAGTAGTTTTAGAAACATATGGTTTATGTAAAATTACATTTGATCACTAAACACAACTTCATAGGTAAAGGTAAGAAGCAAAATCTAATGTAAATAATACACACACCACTACAAAGTAACATAATGTGGGTGGTGTAATTGTTAAATGTCACCAAATACATAGAATGTCGTCGTAATTTTTATAGAAATACCATTTATACTCATTTATTTATTGTAATAATTTCTTCGGTATAGTCGATGGTTCATATACGAGGAAGTCTCTCCCAAACATTTACTATTTTAACTATACTACATTTTAATGAACTTTACACTACAATCGATAAAAGGGTTTTTACTATGGAAAGTATATATCAAGAAGTTACTATCAAAATGAAATTCCCCAACTTTTAATTTTGACAGTACAACTATCTCAGTGCAATTATAAAATTTTCGTAATTTTTCAAAAATATCCATTGCTTTTTTTGTAATTGAATTTAAGTTATTTTCAGTAATTCTTGCTAGGTGGGAGTGAACTAAAACCTTTATTATTCGGCGACGGTCACCGATATCTAATCCCACCGACCTGCTGCTCTTAGCTCGACCTATGACGATAGCCAAGTAGAATTTCTGTGTTGATACGGAACTGCATTATTTAGGTATAATAAACGTGAAAACTACGAGAAAATCCACAAAACATTACAACGGTCAGATTCTTTGCGTTAAAAATACGACCGTTCCTCAGTGAAAATAATTTTCTAACTTCTTTACACCTCGTGTGTACTTGTGCAATCCGAGCTTCTCGGCGGCACTACACGACAATATTATTAAACACGACTCGCAAAAATTAATTGTGTTCAGTAAACACTACAAAGGTTTGGACAGAAATCTTACTGGCATTAATCCCATTTAAAGAAAATACTAAAATTTAACTTGAATAACTCCCTCGAATAACTCGAATAACCTGTGGTAGTTGTTTAAGGCAGATACGTAAAATATATCATAACTCCCATCGTAACTCCCATTTTCCACAAATTCATGACCATATAAACAAATCTCACTATCAACACATCGACTTTTCCGCGCTGCCCACGTACGTTAAACAGCCTCTACTGATCAAGAACTCGTTATGTGAACAGGTAAGAGGTTCAGTAAAACAACGCAAGATTGTGTTGAATCACTCATACAAGTGTAAGATTAAGTGTAAGTTTATCCATTTTTTGTTGTTGAATGCTGTTTACTCGATCTCTAGTCAATCTGTTTTTGTGTTTAAATCTATATCTTTTAATATTTCGTCTACGTACTGCTAGTACAACGGGATGTACAATGTCGGTGCTTTTTACTTTTATTTAAGTTTCTAAATAAAATTAATAAGTTACAGCTTTATCATTGAATATTAAACATTTGAAAGAAACATTCATTATGATTAAATTCGAATCGAATTTTGGTGAACTTAAGATTGAATAAACGTAAGAAACAAATATTAATTTTCTGTTTACAACACCGTAACAATACGGCAATCTAGTGTTAGTTACGCGGCCCGTAAAACGTTCCATTATCCATTATTCGATAGAAATCGGAATGAAACGGTAACAACATTCGCGAAACGATTCCAATATTCATTTCCGTTTCATAAATAATCTGTAATCCGGCAAGCAGTCGGGATAATTGCGGCGCGTCGCGACCCGCTATCGGCAGCTCGCGGTTTGTAAAAACCAATATTTCCTTGACTCCCGAAACAAAACATTCTCAGTTTTAATGTTTTGTTTGGTACCCGCCACACATAGCTAATGAAACAGTTGAAAAGTAACATTGTTTCATATGACACTTTCGTATCAGAAAAAAGATTACAAAGTACACAGCCTGACATCGTTTATTGCACAGTGAACATAATATTGTACAGAGCGACGAAATTTAATTTAAGCTGATAAATTAAATATTCGTAATCTTTCATATAAGTTTCGCCGCGCTCTTCCAACTATCTAAACTGTGCCGGCAGTACTCGTACGTTCGAAGCACCGCGTTTCAATCACAACTGCAGAAATACAGCGATGTTGTAAGAAGTACCGAGCGCGGTGTACGGCAGCTTAGCGAGCTGACACTACAACAAACGATTAATGTTTATTTAATTATAAAACGATTAGTAATGCTCGATAGTTCCATGTGCAGCGGACGAACAAACATATTTCATAGTAAGTAGGCCACTGACCGATCGGACCGTTTTGATATGGAATGGCGTTTCCACATGGAGTGGTGTGCTTCTAAATAGGCAATGGGAGTGTTATGTACAATAATGTATGTTATTTAAAATCAAACGATTCGTTTTCCTATTTCTTATAGTTTTTGTTTTTAATTTCACCATAGGACCTGCCACAGTGTATATCCAAACCTGGGAATAAAAAGCTAAAATTTACAAAGAACATCAGTAGGACGCATGACTCGTTTCAGTTTGACCATTATCATGAAAATACAGCTGAGAAAAGTCGTAAACAGTTTTAATCAAAAATAATTTTATTTTGATCTTTGTCTAATAAACTCCTTTGCAAAAAAACGGGCACCTTACAATCTTTGGCTTTTCTACGGATAATATTAATATTTTTAGTATATCATTAGCTTATATGACAAAAAAATTCGTATTATCAATGAGAATCTAGTTTTTAACACATACTATATCCTGGAATCTGTGTTTTAGTCAGTGTAACCAAAGAGCCGTGGTAAAATTGACATTTTTGTAGTTATAATGAAATGAGTATTTTTAAAGTATTGTAATAAATATAGCTTTAAAAAATAAAAAAAATTACTAACGAGTATGACCTTCCCTTGCAGCGATTACGGCGTGCTGCCCGCCCCGCTTTGGTGGTTTCCTGTGGAAAGTATTCCCGCTGAGCCGAGATCACACGTTCAAGCTCCCTAATGTTATGTACAGGTGATTGGACAGCTCGTAATCGCCTTTTCAGGAGGTCCCAGACGTGCTCAACGGCGTTAAGACGCAAGATGTAATGTAACGATATAAGCATCTACGAGTTCGTCGCCAGAACGGTGGGCCCGAGTATTATCGCCCGTGTAAATGGCATCTTCACCAATTGCAGTCAGTGCGGGTCGTGCGTGTTGACAAAATATTTCTGTCATGTACCTTCGCGCATTTAGCGAGCCATTTTTAATGAATGCTATCTCGGTACGAGAGCTAAAAGTTACGCCCACCCAAAACAAAACGCACCCTCCACCATAAGGAGTGATTTCTTCAAAACAATCATCGGCACAGCGTTCCCCTGGTCTTCGTAACACTCGCTGACGACAGTGCTCACTATGCAGACAAATTCGAGCCTCATCGGAGAAAAATACGCTACTCCAGTTACCTAGAGTCCAAGATGGGCAATTTCTAGCGAACCTCAATCGAACAATCCGGTGCTCACAGAATTTTTTGGAACCCCGAACTGTGTGTGGACTGCGTATATCAGCCGCTAAAAGCCTCCTCCTAACAGTACATAGGCTAACTTGTGCTCCTCGTACCTCTTTAAGGTTTTTTTTGAGGTCTATGTAACTGCATTTGCGGTTCTTCAGCGCCTGAGTCATTAAAAAGCGCTCGTTTCGTGGTTCTGAGCAACGTTTTCTCCCAGAACGATGCCTCGTCTGAACGGAGTCTGTCTCTCGGTACCGAGTCCAGGTGCTCTGGACGGTTGAACGACTCACGTTTAGCCGTTGTGAGACGTAACATTGGCTACACCCCTCTTCCAGCAGCGCTATAGTTTTACTAGCTCTTATTGCAATTTCTGCTATTACAATAGCACAAAGATATCTGTTTCAAGTTACAAGATGTATGTTGTTGTTGATAAGGCAAGATTATGCGATAAACATAAATTATTCTACTAAAAATAACGAAAAGTTAGTTATAGTTGCCTGATAGCCTTTAAACCGCAAACCCGTAAAAAGTAAATAAAAAGTCACAAATTGAAGAAGGGATTATTATTTAAAAAAACGAAGTTTTGAATTTGGAATAAATTTTTTTCCATAACCAGACTCTTTATTAGGTGCCAGGAACATAGTTTGGCTATTTAAACCTCTTTAGAACTAAATTATTACTAATAATGTTGAAAAATCAAAACCGCCCGTTTTTTTTGCAAAGTTTTTTTGCATTTCTTTATTTTTGGAAATGTTCACTTCAAAGTTGGGATGAGTGACGCTATGCATCGATTAAAGAAAATCAAGCGTTTGAAAAACGTAAGAATTAAGTACTGATGTTTCAAAAATCTTGGTTGGAAAATCGATTGATTGATTAATTAGAATAAAGTAATCTCTTTCTCCAGTACTCATAGAAAACCAAGGAAACCTCACTATCGTAACCTACCCACCTAACAGTCTTATGTGTTCTCATTTTCTACCACCCGACAATACTATGTGGCACAATGTTGTCCGTATCTATAAGGGTAAAACGGTTTTGACGCTGGATAGCTCCGCGGCTCCGGGAACAATCACAGGCGCCGGATGCGAATGACTGATTGCCAGGAAGTGGGCGACGCCGCCGCCGGCGGGAGGGCGAACGAGTGAAACGAAATGCACCCAGTCTATCTTTGTCTCTCAAAGACGTAATATCTTGACTCAGCCCGCTTTGAAAGGCTATATATATATATAGCATATATATACATATAATATCGTACTAAATTATTGATGTTCTTAGCGTGTGGAAGGTACCACTGCCACTGTATATATAATATATATTTATATATAATTTAGACTTCTCAACAAAAATATATTAGAAGTATTTAATGTACAATTAAGAAACTATAAATGTTGACAGTATTTTTGTTACTCATAGAATGTATTTGTTATTCGTATCCCTGGGAATAAGAAATGTTAGGCGTGTTTAGGGAAAAGTATTGTTTTTTTTTTAATTTTATTTATGTAGCAGGCACGAGCTACATCACTCTATTATTTTATTTTTTGTATTTTATTTGTGTTGTATAACTAAGGGACCTCTTTGAATTCCTGCTTCATTCGTTATTACATTATTATAAATCTACCTTTATACCTAATATCCTAAGCCTTAAACAACTAATACAATGACTAAACGGTTTATGAAAAGAGCCCTCGAAGACAACAATCTAAATTTCATAACCGAAAGGACTTCATAACAACGCAGCGCCCTTTACCCGCTGGAGGAACTGAAGTTCTCGAAACAAGGAACCTTGTCAACTTTGAACAGTCAGCCAACGTCCACGACTGGATTGGTCGAAAGCGTGATGCGTACAGAGTGAGACTGGTTTCTAGATGTCTAGTAGAGTTTTGGAAATAACTTTAAGACTATGCGCATTATATGACTATACAAACTACCCACATTGTAATTATTTATTTTGTTAAAATACTATTTTGCATCACACGGAAACCCAACCAGAAGTCCAGAATGTTTAGACAGGTCGGTTTTATTTTGATCCCAAACATGGCGGACCACCGAAAGTTATTACACTGTTGCAATATGTGACGCGAGAAATGACAATAGCGCCGACATTACAGCCTACGATCATTAGAGTGTTTGTTTGTAGTTTATATCGACGAAAATTTAATTTTTAAGGCTTAAAGACAACGGCGAATTGTTGGTATTAGGTACTATTATCATATTCATAGAACGATAGATTCATCGTCATCATGCCACTGCTGTGGTCAGATCTCTTCACAAAATGAGAGAGGTACCGGCCATAGTCCGCCACGCTGCCCAAGGGCAAAATAACACTTCACATACGTTTGAATACATTACGAAGTTTGAGCATATTTTAAAATTTACGATAGCGGATGTTGAATACGACGTATACAAAATTGACTAAATCTCATCCATGGCATTAAATCAAGTAATGTAGAGTGTCTGCACACCACTGTGTCATATCTGCAATCTGGGAAATATTCGACCCAAAGGAAGCTGTCTCGAGTCACTCCGATTCCCTCAACTTCAAATATATTATCTGTTGATCAATATCGTCTTATAGCAATATTGTCGACAACTGCGAAAGATTTCGAAAACATACTTCACCAGGACATTTACTCGCAGGTTGAGAAACAACTCTCCGACGTCCAACATGGCTTTAGAGCAAAAAGATCAGTCAACATAAATCTTCTCACCCTCGTTGACTACATATCGGTACGGATAGACCAAAGCCAACAGGTAGCTGTACTGTATTTTAATTTTAGAAAAGCTTTCGAGAAAATGAATAATGACGTATTGCTGAACAAACTCGTCTGCAAACATTGGTTTTGCTTCGTGTCTTCTTCGGCTATTGGCTGACTTTATGCGTGACCGGCAGCAGTTTGTGAGATTGGGAATCTATCAAACTCAACCTTACCTCTATCGATCGATGGATGTATCGAAGAATCATTTAACATTTCTGTAGTTCACAGGTGATGCTGATGTGATGGTTCATGTGAATATGGGCTAGATACGCGTGTACCCTAATGGCACCCTTGCCAACAGTGTCAGGTCTCTTGTTTCTGAGGTGAAATTACTTTGTACCACTCAGCTTAATCCCGATGCGTGCTAGTGTTTTTATTAGATAGTTTGCAAAAATGGAACGTAATGTGTTTTAACGTATTTTTGGTAAGCAATTAGCAGAGGATTTCACCTCTTTATTCTCTGCCGGTCACGCAATGGTCACCCTCAGCACGGCAGAAGTGCTCGGACGGCGCTGACCATTTCCCGTGACGTGTCGCGTGTGACCGGTCGTCGACAATTACTTTAAGAAATGGTCTACGTTTTAAATCGGCTCACATGTGTGTGAGGTAAACAAAAATCAGGTTGTTTAGTACAAGTACTATCTTTGTGAAACTGCGCAATGAAATGAATATCATGTGTCTTTGTCAAATTTTTCAGCATGAATCCGCGCCGAAAACACTTTTCATGTAAAATGGATAATGTCCGAGACATATAAAACTGTTCAACGCCGTTCCTGAAAGGTGATGCTCAAAACCTTATCCCGCCCGTTATCCCGGGAACAAATCCCAGGTACGAGTGCGATCACCGCTCCTCGACTTATCTGTTTTACGATAGCCCCGGGCCATTCCGGTCACGTGCCGGGACACGTTAGCTAGGGCCTCTGTCACAGAACTATCGAATAGTGTTACACCTACACACTCCCGACGTACTTTGTCTTTCGCTCGTAATGAAGTTACTGCTAACGGGTGAGGTGCGGCGGCGGGAGTGTCGTGCGACCAGATTGAGAGATAAATTAATCACGACGGGCCATCTTGTTTGTCTAATGCACTGTGTACACTTAACGTAGTTTAGATTAACGACTGCACGCTATGTCGCAGTTCCTCCTGTTTCACTCTAATTAACCAACTTGACACACACACACACAAATAATAATAGATAAAATGTTATATATGTATAATTGGGAGCACTGACAGTCCATTTTAAATATGGATAATTAATTGTTTTAACGCGAAAAATGTTAGATATAAAATGCTAATAACATTAGTTCAATAATTGCACGCCGCTTGAAGGTAAAAGTAAAATCTACCGTTACGCTCATATCGGAATGGCTCATATTAGTAATTACGGTTATGACACATTCATAAAGCTCGTACTTATTATTGTAACGGTAAAACACTGGGACGGCAGCCACGTGTTACTGAGAATAGCACACACAACACATTTCGGAGAATAAATACTAATTACATCGACAACGACGGCACGTGTTCGCGGGAACTTATTTTGCCGCTGATTACACGCGCCTGATTAAAGTTTCATGTTCGCATAACAAAACACTCTTNNGGACATACCTGCCACGTAACAAAGGTCGTCAATTATCAAAATGTACTATAACCTGATTGTCAACCGACGCCAGTTGATAGTCATACCAAGTATACGATGTAATATCTTCAATTTTGAACTTACAAAATTATACATTACTACTAATTAACCCAGCACAAGTATTTGCGAATCAGTTTTTTTATAAACTTTGATAATGTAAAACTAAAGACGAATGATAAAACCATCCTATCGAACAACCACGATCTTATCATTGCTCTAACAAGCTCTAACAAAGAATTGCGTAGTAATCGGCGAAGACGTTTAGAAGTTATCCGGTATAAAACTTCGTCCATAATTAAGGAGGTTTGGATCTTTCCATTTAGATACTATAAGCTAACCATGTAATTAAACTTATCATCTAGAAAAACATTGGAACCAACAGCCCAAGTTACAGTTTCTACTCGTTAGTCGAAGCCGCAATTACGTCGGAAACCTGACGTAAATACTGCCCGTTGAATAAAGACATCTCCTGATGAAACTCCTACGGTTGGCTCCGTCCGCGCGCCCGCTGAGCGCGAGCGTGCCCAAATATATCGGAATCAGTTTTGAAGTCTAGCAATCCGCCACGCTTGGCTTCGGGAAAAATAGTCCAAAGCTTACAAATGCAATATGTGAGTAGCAGCTTGACATCCATAATACTAATTTAAAATCAACAACTCCGTCATGAACGATAGGTACTAAAAAAATTCTATGGATAATTTTAAGGATAATTTTTGCTCGAGACATTCATAATTGTCTTGTTATTTTATAAACCTCTTGATTCCCATTTTAGCCATTTAGCGGTTGACCTTCGGAGATTGGGTGACCTCTCAAAGCAAGACCTCGAGTACTTCCGATATTTATACTCCTACACGAAATGTACATTTCACTGAATGAGTTTTACTATGACGGCATTTTGATACCTCAAAAAAAACTTGATACCTTCGATGTTCATTGTTAATGCACTTCTGCATTATCGAGACTCCTGACTGTCATACACAAAAAATCTTTGGTAACTGGTATATTGCCTTTCTACTGAAAATCGGCACTGGTAGTCCCATTATTTAAGAAGGGTGAAAGGACCTAATTAATAGCTGATTTATCCAGTCCTGGTCTGGAATTTAAACCTTTTATTAATAATCGTCATCATGGTTTAATGATGTAGAACAATTAATATTAAATTATTTATTAACGATGTGTTCTTGGAACTCGATCAGCGGTTATCTGTTGATGCAACTTACGCCGACTTCAGCAAGGAATTTGTCAAGTTAATCCTAAAATAAATTGCTCTGTAAATTTCAATGCATAAAATTGCTGAATCACTTCTGAGTTGCTGTGAGTCGTATCTAAAAAAAGGAAATGTCGCGTTGCAGCTAATGGCCTTTTATCATCTTCATTTATGGCACATTCTGGAATATCGTAAGGGTCACATTTAGGTCCACTACTCTTCAACATTTTTATCTACGACATTGGTAGTTGCTTCGCCCAATCCAAATATTACCTATTTGCTGACGATTTAAAGTTTTTTAGGGCCATTAACTCGCCCATGGAAGGGGTATTGTTACAAGAAGACCTTGAGGTCTCTTGGTTGACAAAGATGTAGCGTGGTGTAAAAATAACATTATGAACCAGAATGCTTGTAAGTGTTATTTGATTCATTATAGTTGTAAAAAATTTTACTCTCATTATATATAAAAAATTGAAAATACCTCATTAGCTCAGGTACATAAGATTAACAATGTTGGTGTTACACTGGATACTAAGCTTCGCTTCAATATCCATATGTACAATATCTATTCAAGAACCTTGACTTCGTCTTACGTATCTATAGGAATTATAAAACCAAAAAAAGTTAAAGTTTATTATATAACTATATTACACAACTCCATTATTCGTTCAAATTATGAAATACAACAGCGTTGCCTGGAATACGTGTTACGAGATAATGAGAGAACGTTTAGAAAGCATACAAACGTGTATTTTGAGCTATCTCACCTATTGTTGTAATTTGGCAAAACAAATAAACTCAAATAGCGATGGAAAAGCTTTCTTCAAAATGCAATCGCATCAATCACGCAATGCAATAAAGATCGCAAACCAGAAGTTAAAATAAAAATCAGTTGACCGTCCCGACAATTGGCCCAAACATTGACAGACAGATTTTTATAAAGGATCGTTGATTGTATTGGTACTGCATAAAATTTTTTTTATTCTTGGCAAAATGCAGTAATTTTGAAATCACAGACAAAGAGAATTCTATTATATTTATATGCAATTACAATAGCGAACTCATTATGGAGTCGGTATGTTTACACTGTTGGCGTCTATAAAAAACACTTTTAATGAACTCCGGGAAGTGAGTGTGTCGGAGATACTTGTGAACCAATCAGGCCGATCGTCTCCGATTCTTTAATTGTCTGATACTGGTTCGCCACTGATACTGTTTACCGTCGTAAACGTTGTATTCCTGACGGGTAGACGTTATTCAACGATGTTTCTGTATTTTCACTCATAACATTATGTTCACATAACGCTCTTCGGAGCACGAGTAACGTATGCAAACGCAGTAAGTAACGATCCAACAATACTGCGGAAAAACATTACCCCGAGTATACTCGTACTTATGAAAATGATATCGTTTTGTTATCGTTTCGCGGTAAAAGGTTCTTGTGGCTAAATTACACTTTTACTTAAAATTCCAAACTACTGGACCCACTACGAAGCAAAGGTTGCGCGCTAGATGCGTTCACATTCGAAAATGACCCGTTGAAACCGGCAATGTATGTGACGCACAGATCGAGAGCGGGCGATGCGAAAGTTTTGTGAGTTCGATAGTATAGTGGCATCTCGAGCGCAGTGGGACGCTATATAACGGCGATAAAGGAATCCCAGAGCGATGCGCTTCTCAGATTAGTGTAGGCAGTTCGGTTCTCGGAGGACTGCATAAAAACAGGAGATAACGGTTTTGGAAAGAAACTGAAAGAGGCACCCGTACGAGCACTCTCGAGCTTTCCACTTAGAACATGCAAAAATAAAACACAGTTTCGCTGAAAAGAAAAGACAAGTTGCAACTGAAACCGATTTAAGATCTATCACGTGGGTGGTTCGTTTGCAACCTGTGCAAAGATAACCGGTTAAAGTTGTTCGTAGATTTCGTGCTGGCTACTGCAACCCATCTCCTTGACCGTGCGCTACTCTGTTGACGGAGCAGTCGATATCACGACGACGATGGTGAGTTATCATTGCAGCTTATATCAACTATGATAATGTGTCTGCATCGATTTCTCATTATGGCATTTTAAATTAAAAAAAATTATATATGCGTAAATAAGGTTACAATAGTTGGTCGATAATATAATTACTCTTACTCATATGTTATGTTATGGGCATACACTGGGTATAATTTATATTTACATACAAAATAGTAAATAGAATATTTCACGTCATTATATCTCTTTAAGTGTCCTTGTGTTGTTACACAAATTATTTAAAGAGTGGTTGTTGGAGAGACATTTACGACAATTTCCCCATAGTATCCATTTTTTAGAATGAAGATGTTGATGCGGCTCTCGATTCATGGTACTTGTAATCGCTTCTGACATGACATCTTTAAGATGACAATTTTACAGGGATCTAGAAGTGAAGCTGTCCAGGTTTTTGCAGAGTAGATAAATATTGGAGGGATAAGGCTCCACATCAACCAGACCTTAGTATTGTAGGGTCATCACGGGTTTCGTAGATTTGATCTAATCTACTTCGTTTTTTGTCACATTCTCTTTAAATTTCATTTTGTTATCCTCCGGTTTTAGAGTGATACAAGAAGCGCTGAACAAATTCACAGTACAAATTCAAAGTTCGAATTTTAAGTTATTTTAAGCTTGCTCTGTCCATTAAACTAATAATAATAATACTTCATTAAAACAGCTGTTATTATACATATATATTGTGGAGTACAACATAGAGGTCTGATGCCTCAACTAGGAAAAAACCTGTATTTCAGGTAGCAACTTTTCCTCCCGCGGTGCGGAGTATGTACGTATCTAACGTACTCATTTTTATAAGATGTGCGTATATGTGTGTGTGTGAGAAGGTTGGTTTAATTTACTTCATAATTGTGAGAAAATCTTCTTTTTCATAATATGTTTTAGAGTTTAGCCAGTCTTAATCTTAATTTTTATGGTTTATGTCTGTTAACTGTGCGACTTCAATTCTTCCAGCCAAATATTTATATCCCCTTTGGTGTCTGCGAGAACAATGATAACAAATTACATTCTACATTCTCTTAAATTACATTCTTCGAACTTCCAACTGACACGCCCCGGTCCCATACTATGAAAACTATTCTCACAATGCATTCCGTATAGATATTGTTAATCAAACTATAGAACCCTTTCTATGAGTGATGCTAGTGCTTCCCGTACTCGGGTATAACTTTATTTTAATAAACATTTTGTAACATCATTAACACTGGTCGTGTTATCCCATTATCCTAGTAGCCCAGCGTTTCTGGAAGCGGCGCGCGAGTTCCAGCAACGTGGGGCGCGCGGCACCCGACACACGCGGGGCACGTTGGGAATTGTCGTCATTTATATTTGAATGCATGTTCATACAGATTTTAATATTCATGAAAGAACCCGACTGCGATCGCGTGCAGATTGTGCAAATTGCGCCTTAATTGTCTAATTTCAATTGCTGGTTACACGAAGACTGCTGTTTGATAGGCGCTTAGTGTTCCGTCGGCACCGCTGAACTTCTCTAACATGTTTTTAACTGTTAGCATAAATAATGTTGAAGTCAGAAACTTCATACAGGTTATGATGCCACTCAGATTTCTAAAATCAAGAATCCAAAACTCTACATAAACTTTGTTATTGGCATTACTTAGTAAAAGACACATAATTAGCACCGAGCGAGACCGACCTGTAGAGAGTTGTTTCAGACTAGAATTATTAGAATCGAAGTAGAGATTTATCCGCATGCACTGCACATGTTCCATAGGTACATCCCTAGTACAGAAAGTGGTCTCGAGTTCCTACAAACTATTGTAATGACAACAGCGATGCTAAAGGTTTGCATGTTCACCGCACGGCGCGACTCACGGCCAACAGCCAGAACTGAGCCCGTTTAGTCCCCTTGTGACAATGTAATCGGGAATCGTTTGAACGTTTAACGTACAAGGCCGAAATTATCGCGCGCAAACATCTATTCAAGAAATTCAAAGCAAATTTTAAGCAATAAACAAAGAATACCACAGGCTCAAGTAATTATGAAATTTTAATGAATTTCAAATGTCAACTTAGAACTTTCCGGTATAAAATCCCGTAATTAACGTTCCAACGCGTGGAACGAGCTTTCCTCTAACGGTGAACAAGTTTGCAGTTTGTAAATGTACAACAATGTACACCGCGGCGTGTACCTGCGTGCAGTGCCATTCACTTCATCGTAGTAAAACGCCGAACACAAAAGAATTATAATTGTTGCGCTCATAGCCCTATGTAAACATCCGATAGTGACACACAGTACACAGTTATCATATTAGTTGTTACGTTGTTAACGGTACTCCGCTTACAACAGAATGTCGGTATAATCGTATTACAGTAATAACCTAAGTTAACTATCCTGTTCATTGATTGTAACATTATCCCGAAGCAGTATTTAAATGTTGTGTTGCTGTTCAGAATATCTTCTGTCATCCGTCCGCCAGCACGTCGAAGTCGGCGTACACGGGCAACAGAGATTGAGTGGTGTAAGGTCGTGTAACGGTCGTGTAAAGTGGTGGGACTCGCGAGTGTGAGGGACGTTCAGCTGATGCTGTTTGATCGTACCGGATCCCTTATGGGTTAATACGTTCGGTAACTCGCGGGTTGCCGGGTAGAAAGACAAGGAGCTATTGTTGGTCGTCAATAAAACGTAAGAAAAATAAAAAATGTCATTGACAAATTGCAAGAAAGTAAAATTTTAGGAGTGCAAACCGATTCTGTGGGTTCAGAACTTATCCCACGGTGAATTTCAGCCATCAAAACTTCAGCGAACCGCCCGCGATTTAATTATTAGTTATTAAACAGTTTAGGACTTAAAACTTTTGGTATGGTTATTATAAGGAAAATATTCATGTATTTCAGGAGTTGCCGTTCACGGTTTGTGAAACGAATGAAACGTGAAACTCGTGATTCTTCTCAGGAACCTCTGACAAACGGTCTGTATATTCAGTGGCTCGCATTGGTGAGGGATCGTCCGGGTCTGAGTAACGCCTAATGGAAACTTGAAACTTATCCGGACGTTTCTGGAAAGGTGACATACGATAAAAAGCGGGCAGCGCGGCGACACGATATTGTCGATTCAATTACCGCGTTGTCAATATCTAAAAGGAGTGTAGAGAAATTAAACGGTACTTTATATTTTAATATACAGAATTTTGTAGGGATGGCTCTCAGTTTGTCTACATATCTACGTGACGACTCCAACAAAATCTGTCATCTACAAACAACCCAGATTGCGATGAGTTCTCGTATGCAAAAATAGTCGTGCTCATGAGCAGTTAATTGTATTGCCATATTGTAGATAGTTAAGTGCGCACAACGTACATGATTTTGTTTTTTTAGTATTCATTCCAAGGTCATCATCATATGTCCAGTTGCAAAGTCGTGTTAAATCATGTTGTATATACAAATTTGCGTTATTTGCATGCGTCGGCTGCACCTAGACGTGTACCGTCAGCATTTTGAAATATGGAGACCTAAACTGATCCCTGCGCCGTACCAGTAGATACATTTGTATTTGGTATTTCATATTACCATAATTTTCAACGCTAAGAATCTTGAGAAGACATATTGACTTGTTGACTTTGGAATGAAGTTTTTTTTATCTCCGGAGTTATTGAAACGACGGGAAGAAACTCTTGACAGTTGACATTGCCTACACTCCAAGACACACATTGCAGTCACACCCTGGTGGTATGATTAGTCACATGATTTACAGAAAGCCCGTTCACACGGCATATCGCACCATCATCCGAAACATCCGGCATCGGTTGCCAAAGCATTAACAAAACGAGCTAACGACATGTGTGATATGTCAAAAACCTTTGATGCAAGTACTTGATCACATTAATGAGGTTTTGCGTCAAAACGGCCACAGAACGACATCACGATATATCCACAGACGCGTCGCTACCAGTATATTATATATCGAAGGGGAAACATAAATTAAAAGCAGTTTTTTTAATGTATAAAAAGTAGGAGCCAAAAGATATTGTTCCATGCCAGTGCCCCGAGGCTTATAAAGTTGATTGCAGTTGCGCTAATTCTTATATCGGTCAAATAAAACGGGCTATCCCTTAACCAGAGTCAGGTTCAGTGCGTGAATATGTCGTTAATGTAATTCGTCCTAAGAGAGGAAACCTAGATCTTATCACATAATAGTGTGATAAATGGTCAATTCGAGTCTGTGTTGTTCTTATGTGTCAAAGACTTCCAATGTGACTCCCTTCCCACTGAGTTATAATAACAAACATAACTTGGCTCTTGACTCGACACGCGCTGAACATAGCGACGCTGACCACAACCCACTGGCTTGCCTGCATTTTGATTATAATATGTACATATATATGTATATCAATGTAGTCTCAACGAGGGTTCGATCGCTAGTATACCCGGCACTTATCGGGCGCACTGTTTACTCTATTGCAGTACTCTATACCGTACTCAAAGCACATTTCGAACAGAATAATAAGCGACCGCACTCAGATATTGCAAAAAAAGCTTTATTCACAAAGATAAACTCCGCTGCTATAGTGAAGTGAACCGTTACTGCTCGTACTGGGACGGAATACGATCTGATGAGCCAAACTAAACGCCCTAATAAACCTCCATACTCGCATATAGGCTTCACTTGCGCCGCAACAATAACAGTCTGCCGTTTACCACTATGCATTTAATATCTCACGATCGTGCGTCTTACGAATGAACGTTAGTACACTGCTGCATCTGTTCTGATTTATGCATCAAGCCGAGATACTTCGCGTTCAATGGATAAAATATATTTCATTGGGTCGCTACTCTTCTGCTCCTCTACTCCTATATTTTTAATATTAACTAGTCTCGACCCATTCTTATGCTCTTAAATACATTGCGCGTACAGTACAAACGATCAAAAATGGTGATACTCCAGCAATGTTCAGAGTAAGAATGACGATTAATGGAGTAGGGTAATAAAGCACAGTGTTTGATAAGGGGAAAATGACCAATTAGCTCTAAGCTACCACAGCGCCTAATAAGTGAGAATTGCGACTGCTTAAGGCTACCTCAATTGTGTTTACAACTTTTCCACAGAGCGTGTAAAGATTCTTGTATGGATTACTTATTATTTCGCATTAGTTTCTTGGTGTTAATTAATTATTAATATGAAAATAGCGACAGATACTCTACTCGGTGTTCAAGTTGGTAACAGTAGCACGCGCCCTGCAGTAGAATGTTGTGTTGCCAATATATTTATCGTGTGATAACACACGAGTCCACAAGGGGCTCCATCCTAACTTGAGTCCGAGTCAACCTTCCACGGTGCAGCCCGTTAAACGACAGACGGGAGATGGAGTTAAATCTATACGTTAAAAATTTTCTCAGTTTCAGTCTATCCAGCTCAAACCCGGCGGTTGCGTGATACTGGATTCTTTTTTTGTCTGAATATTTTCCCTTTCGGTCGATATTATAAAAATAACTGTCGCTCAGCAGTACATCCAATACACGTCAGCATACACCTAATTACATTATCGCTGAGTGCCTTAACGGGTGGACGAACCATTTATTGTTGACGGCTTATACCCGCTGTACTTCCACGAATAGTAACATGTTTACATAATTATTTGAATTAACGTCGTACATTTTAGCGATCACGAGTAAAACTACTAACGCAAGCTAAACGCAAGCAACGCTTTAAAAATATATATATTTACAAATTCCAAACATAAAAGCAGCTTCCTTTGCGATTGGGTAGTTCTTTATGATTCAAATATGTAATTACCTAATATTACATGATTAATGAAACTAGAAGACATATTTTTAGTAGACGTGACAGGAGTATTTTAGGTTTGTAATGAATAAATTAACTTAAAGTATACTTTGCAGTACATTACATAACATTCAAAGTTTTATTGTTATCCTAAATTGTGATCTACATATAAGCTGCTGAAATGCAAAGTATCACCCAAACCTGTTCAGTGGTTTTGGTCAGTCAGACAGACAAATATCAAAATGATATGTTTTCATCTCTATATTGACAACAATTTGTACATCAAAATACCTGAAAACGATTTAACTTACAGACGCGACCGACCGTAAGTCTCCGAGAAGCCTGGAATGTATATAAAAAGAATAGTGTAACTGTGAGACTTCAAGACGAACGGTAATCCGATGCGAACGATCAGGACCTGCCACGCGGATATCATCCTTATATCGAATATATAAGTACCAACTTAACATTAACATAGATAATCCCATTTGAACCTTATTGCAACTGCACAGGACTGACACGGCACACCCCGCTGAGCCCCGGCTCGGGACGTGTAAAATTATACACTGTAGTGCAGCCACTTTTAAACCTATTGTGCTAGAAAATAAAACTTTATACTCGTGTTTTAGCACTATGCTAAATGAATATGGTAATGAGTTAGAAACTCTGCGGCTGAGAATAATATTTTTACTGGGTGACGTTTAGCTTTTTGCTGTTGGTAAAAGTTACATCAATGGCAAATCATTTCTCAAAGCGAAATCTAGTAGACCTAGCCCCTGATCACGAAGACGACGGTGAGTGAGGCCTTTAGTATGAACGACATTCCAAGTGGCTCCCACGGACGTCGTCGGTATCAGTATATAGTACAATACATCGTTCTATACTCGTATTATACGCACCAACAATTACAGTAATAAACTTAATTACCACCTTTTTATTGCGTACATTTGGAGAGGCGGTCGTGTGCCTACACGGGCGAGTCGTCACAGGCGTCGGGGCAACAGCACTACGAACACCGTCTTTTGAAATAAACTAACGTCAACATTGTTTCACAGTTGGGGATAATAATAAACGATTTAGCCAACGCCGACACCGACGGACCCAAAACATTTTTCATGTTGACATTTAACAACCTAACTAAACATTCGTGTACCGACCGAAATTCCGGAATTAACAACATAGTACAGAAGTTGCGAGACGTGATACGTGACGTGACAGTCGACGACAAACGTCCATCCAGTCATCGAGCTTTGAAGAGCTCGGATAGCCCGAGGACGAGCGCAGCTCGCAGGCACGATTAGTACGCTGTGGGTACTTTACAGAGAGATTACACCGACGGGAATGTAGCCGGAGGACATACAGATTAGAAAACCTCGCGCTTTGTCGACGCTGCACTCGTCGGAGAACTTGACGTATATATTAAGCGTACTATTGAACGGACACGTTTGATATGTGCACGACTTCACGAATACAGATATATTTCTACGTTGTACATTAAATATGTCAATGATTAAGTACCACGACGGCGCGGCGCGGCGGCAGGTCTTATTGAGCGACGGGCCGACTCTAACAATGGGACAGTCTGCTCAAGTTTTAAAGTCTCCATCGGAGGCTCCATTCACCATGGTGCACCATGCTGCATAACGGGCCAGGCTACGGCGAACGGTCGTTCTTCCTAACCCAGTATGATGTCGAGTGTACTGTGCGTGATGTTGTCCTAGTGCATTGGGTCCTTGTGCCCGCTGGCTAGCCGTTACCGACCCTCAGGGGCGTGCGCTCCTTGTAGGCAGAAATGCAGTGCTTTACTTGTCATTCACAGATATTTTAATAAAACGTTCGTACGTTTTAGATGACTTTAATTAATAGTAAATAAATGAATAAACAAAATATAATAACTTAAAAACGCCTAATATTTTATAAATAGCACCTATTTGCAAGCACACAAACATTATGTTTGCTAGACGTTTGGCGACAAGCAAGCGGCGCTGCAAAATAATGTACCTAATCTACCAACTCCTGCCGCCGCCTTCCGCAGTAGATGTGTAAGCATTTGTGAAGTAATTTAGGTGTCCGTGCACAATTCGCAAACCATGCATATCGAAAGCCGCGACTCCAGCGGCAGGCTACGGAAGTTCGGCAGTTGTCGGGAGTAATCGGAAATGTTCGTTGCCTATAATCCGAATAAAAATAATAGACGTAAAAAGATTAATAAATCATTTATGTACATTATGCATTTTTATTTAGTAAGGTTTTATTTCTTAAAATAGCAGAAATGTTTTGTGTTTCGCAAGGGCCATTTTACTTTTTTCATGTGATAAGCATTGTTTACTATTTTGTTTGCGCCAGTATGTTTATAGTTTTCTTAAAAGATTTTTCATTTTAACATTTGAAATTGCGTACATTTAACAGTTTATTACTGAATTTCTATAATAATTGTAGTGATTTGCTTTTATTAGTGCGTTTGTTGATTTTTTTTTAATGTTATTTGATTGTGAGGTTTTGTGTTGAAAATGTGTGTTTATTAAAAATTAAAAATAACAACTTCTCACAATTGTCATTCAGTGAAAAGATTCAAATTGTGTCTAAAGGTAGGTGTGTACCCGAGTTACAACAATTAAACCAGCAAAAAGGGAATGTAACTCGAAAGTTTCATGTTAAAAGTTATGAAACGTATAACTGGCTGTGTGGTTGTGTACACACGATTAAATTATATTGTTTTCCTTGCATATTGTTTAGTAATTCTAGTACAGTGTGGACTGATTCGGGATATTCCGATTTAAATAATTTCTATTCCGCGGCAAAGAAGCATGACCATATAGAAAAACATCTGGAGGCCTGCTTAAAATTAAATACTTTTGGTCAAGTAACCGGAACCTTGAATATGTGAAAATTGAAGCTGACTGGGTGAGTAGTTATAATATTTTAAGTTATTATTTTACTCATTAGAATTTCTTCCGCCGCGACGATCGATCGCTGTATTGTCTGCGTTGCCGTAGAAGATGTACATGAATAGTACTTGTTCTGTTGGCATGGTTTCCGACTAAGAGATCCGTCGCGTGGCTGTGGCTATGCTAAAAATCTATAAAAGAAAAAGTTTTTGTGACCGAGTACTCCGCCGCATACCCAGTGTCATAATCCTGTGCACGCCGCTGCCGACCCTATTCTACAAAACTGAAGTGTGTTTTACTGCGATTGCAGTGTAATTAGGGGCTCCCCCTTTCCCATTTCGGCCGACAACGCGTCAATGATTTTATTTTTATAACGGCCACGTGGGGGTTGCGGTGAACGTTTACCATCAGATTAGTCGTCTCCTAGTTCGTAGCCGATTGCAATCGACAGGACAGTAGAGAAGTCAGATTTTTGGTAAGCTCAACAGTCACGAACAGTACGAGCATAATTGTGCAAAACATAGTTCTTGAGTTCTTCATATATTTGCTATTACTGTTATGACAGCAGTAACCTCACAATCGACACCTTTAATATTTCACCTGTGTTTTAAGGACCAACGTCTTCTCCCATATAATGAAATTATTGTTCAATTTAAGAGTAGCTAATGAATTGTGATTGTGTGCGTTGTACAGTATATTTGGTGCGTGCGTGTGTGTGTGTGTGTGTTTGTTGCTACATACTCTCTAGGATGTCTTCCACTTCGTTATAATTCTGGTTACTGATATTTATCACGTTGTGAGATTTTGTCACATATTTTAATTATAAAGTACTTCTTTGAATGCACAGAAGTACCTATGTACACAGTGTGTTACATTCACGGCGCGAGAGTACTCGTACGCGCGGTAGTACGCGGAGTGTACGTGTTGTAAATTGAAAGCTCCTGTAACGTACGACACATAACCGTAGCTGTACCTACTTTCTACTCTCATGGCTGTAACGTCTTCTTTATCTGTCCCCTCCCGATTGTCGTCACTACATCGTTACATACATGGAGGTATACGACGTTACAAGTCACTATACATGCGCAACTTATCATACACTGGTACGAGTTGTAACAAAAATCTTTTCAAAATTTTCTGGGGACGACAAATAAATAAATACACATTTATAAAAATATTTTATTAGTTTAAAATCGTTACATTTCGATATTTACAAATTCGATAAACTTAAGTGAGATGACGTAACGAACAGAATAGCGCGAGCGTACAACGGCGCGGTTGTCAGCTATCGACACACACCGGAACATCGCCGTCCAGCCCGGTACATCACTATTTACACAAGTTGCGTGTTACATATTTAATAAAAATATATTTTAAATAATTTGTAAAGATTTTCGTTTGAATTTTTTTATTTATTATTTGCAAAAGTAAAGTTCAGGAACAGGTCGTAGGTGACGAAAATTAAAAGTAAGGAGAAAAAATCCACCCCCCAATATTACTTGTTTATATCAGAAATTGTTTATGTACTTTATGCGTCTATGATTGAACCCCTTTAATTTCATCATTTCCAGTTGTAGATTGGATGGAGTATCATCTAGGCATGTGAAAACTTGTCCTCTAATTTAATGTGTTCAGACAAATAAGTAAAGCCATCTTTTCGCAATGTGTCCTTCCATACGAGTAAAAAGCAGCGTCTATTTGCAAAGCTTCTAATCCGTTAAATAATGGGTTGAAAATAAAAACGCTTTTAAAAATACCAAGCCGGTGGCGGCGGTGTCTATGTGAATTATATTTTCGAGCGAACGCTTTAGATAATTAATTTCGTTCAACACCGTTGTGCTGCGCAGCGCTTTGCGCTGGACGCTTGTAAATATCCTGACGGACTCGCTCGCTTTACAAATATCCAGATAAGAACATAAAAACAACAAGTGAACATCAACAATGAAGTCGTGAAATAATGATCCTCATCTGTACGGCGGGGCGGCGGGGCGGCG
>PDGT01000160.1:117319-128936 GCA_003671415.1 Megathymus violae | reverse complement strand
GGGCGGCGGGGCGGTCGCGACTCGGCTCACCGGGACACGGAACTATCAACGACGCGGTTATTTCTTCTTCTGATGACTTTTTAAAATTCATACTCATAAATTTCTAAGTATCAGAATGACTAACTCTTGTTTTATTATCTCACTTGCATGCTTTAACTTGGAACTTTCAATGAAAGGAAAAAATCCCATTTACGAAATATTCGTTGTTTGTTTTTCGACTGATTCGACTTCGTCGATGAAATATGGAGTTCTTCCGTAAACAATTCGGTAAACCAAAATTACACTATCTACTTAATTATATACATTATATACAAAGAGAACATTAAAATCTCAGCAATATAATCACAAAACTCGTAAAACAGATCGTAGAAACACATATGTGCACGCACGGTGACACGCGATTACAACTTCACCGAGAGATAGCAAATCACTGCAAAAGTCACGTCGAACTCTTTGAATCACTTCAAAATAATGCCTTGAATATTTTCCTTAGGACGACGACCTTAAAGTGACAAACTGTAACCATGAACACGTTTATCGTTCGAATTGATCATTAACATTACCACCAGTCGAAGTCATCGAGACCTACAGTTGTCATCGCACCGCGTCATCGATCTTAAGACAATCGACAAGTGTGTTTCACTGCACGAAACGATCGGTCACTGGAGTCCACTGTAATGGTTCAACGGAAGTCATCACTATCTGAACGCGTGCAGCAGGATGAGCACCATCGTCGTGATATCTCTCGAGGACGGCACGGTACACGTCGAGCGGCTGGAAAGCGCGCTGGCATGGCACTCGGCCTCGTCCGCGTGCAGCTCGAGCAGGGGACGTGCGCGTGCCCCCGACGCGCACGTGCTGCGCCGTGCCGCTTCGCGCGCCCCTCGCGACCCTCCCCCCACCTCCGCGGTCCAGCGCCGCAGCCACGCGCCCGCCCACGCCGCGGAGCATCCGCAGCGCAGCGGGTTGCCGGTCAGCACCAGACCACCTGCCATCGTTAACAAATGGTCCTATAAGCATATGATGTATGAAATAATAGTCGTTGCCTTAGAAATTTATATTTAAAAATATTTATTTTTAATTTTCATATGAAAATAGTTTTAGAAAAACTCCGACTCTGAAAATGTCACTATAAAGCAATAAATAACAAATTTATCATTTAGCATATTTAGCAATGTTATTCTTTTGTAATTCCCGCTCAATGTGTTGTAATATTAAATAGAGGGACAGCTTTTAAAAATATCGTTAAGACACACGAAACTTTTGTTATTCTGTCGTAGGTAGCTCTTAGGCAACAATAAATATCACCTTATAAAAATATTGTATTTGGACAAAATAAAGATCCGGATATATTATGTATAAGCTGGAATTACGAGTACCTGTGAAAAATTTAATGGAGACACCACTAAACTTTCCCCAGGGAGAAAATGGCAAGTGAATCAAACATATTGATACAAGTGAAATGTAACACACAGCTTACACACTTGGTGTAGAGGAGATTCAGTATGGAAGCTTCAGAGAGTAATGTATATCGTAACCTGATTCATACATTAATATTACCTGTAATCAGTAAGTTATTTATACCTTTAACTGATATAACACTAATGATTAGAATAGTGCATGAGCCATGTAAATGAGACTGGTGTGTATCTTGTTAGTGTAACGTTATAAATAAATAAATAAGTAAATCATATATTGTCCATAGAATATAATAATATATGGAAAATATATGTAAATATATTACCTGGAAGAAGCTTGGTGGCGAATCGGTTCCAACCAGTGAGGTTGGGGTACAGAGTTGACGGTCCAAAAGTGATGAGTCTGTTATCGCTGAAGTCGAGCGCGAGATGCGGCACGCGCGCTACAGGACGCGCGAGCCCCGCCGGCAGCGTGGCCACTGCCGTGCCCGTGAGCCGTAACGACAAAGCCCGCTGCCGTCCGAGTGCCGAAAACGCATGAACTGACACCTGTTCCAACTCTCTCCCTCGGATCTCCACCATACGTAACTTGGGCGCTCGTAATCCCAACAGTTGTGAATCCAAAACCGTATCTCGAATCAATACTGTAAGAGACTCTAGGTTGGGTGTCGCCGATATTATTTCAGTGATGGGAATTTCACGACCTTCGCTCGTTTGCGATTCGAGAGCGATCGAACGGAGGGACAATAGCGGACGAAAGGAACGCGGCTCGATCGTCTCCAAGTACCGCAAGTGCTCCATACGAAGATGTAACAATCGGTCGAGACCCTCGAATGCTCCGCGCGATAGACGTACTATAGGGTTATGCGAAATATCTAAAGAGATAAGACGAGAGAGCGTGGCCCACATCGCCGGTCTCACGGAGGTAAATTTATTGCCGGCAAGATTAAGACCGTGCAAATTGCCGAGATGGCGAACGTCGCTCTCACGGTACGACGTTATGAAATTTGTGCTGAGATCAAGCTCAGTCAAGTTCGCCAAAGGCAGGTGAGGCGTGCTCTTAAGCCCCGCGCCGGCCAGTGATAGGCGACGCAATCGCGGCACATTGTGGAATAGCTCCTTAAAATTTGCTTTTACAGCGTTATATGACAGATCGAGACGTCTCAAACGAGGCAACCCTGCGAGAGTATTGTCGGACAACACTGTTAGCGCGTTCTGACCGAGGCTAAGCTCGTGAAGAAAAGCTGTAGTGTGAAACATGGCAGCATCGAGATACTCCAGTCGATTTCGCGATAGTTCTAAACGACGCAAAGTAAACCCCACTTGAGCCAAAGTACTACTCGGAAATAAAGCTAGTTGATTGTCACCGAGATCTAAATATTCCAGTAGAGTGTTTTTGAAAGCATCCCGAGGCAGTGCACGGAGCCGGTTAGTATCCAGTCGCAGATGCCGTAGGCGGCGCAAGTTATAAAACTGTTCGACAGACATCTGCACAATACGATTGTTAGACAAATCGAGAATTTGCAGAGAGGACATTTCCGCGAAAGTTCGTCTTTTTAGTATACTTATATTGTTATGGCCTAAGTTTAATATATCCAACTTAGACAAGGAGCCGAAACTCGAACTATCAATTTGAGTGATTTTATTATGAGACAGAAATACTTGGCGAATATGTGGTCCCATGGACTCAAAAAAAGTCTTCGAAATTGTTTCTAAATCATTATGAGACAGGTCTATTATATTTACAAGTGCAAGTGAACCACCAACTAAGGAAGATATCCTATTATAGCTAACATTTACAGCAAAGCTAACTTGGTTATTAGATACGTTGTCCAAGTAGTGTGTGGAAAACTCGACCAAGTCATTCTCCTGCAGGTCTAAAACCTCCAAGCGGGACAGATTACAGAACGCCCCGTCCGAAACAACCTCCACAACGTTACCTGCTAAACTTAAATAAACTAAGTTCACTAAATTCGAGAAGCTTTTCTCACTCACGTTATGCAAGCGATTATAAGATAAATCTATGCTATGCAATTCTCCTAGATCTGCGAGAAACTCACAGTTAATCTTACTTATATAATTATAAGATAACCTTAACTCCTTTAATTTATAAGTCATATTCGCCCTTACCACTTTGCTGGGAAATTCTATTATTTTATTAAAGTCTAAATTAAGGTATTCTAACGAGGGAAAATTTTGCATATCGTCTGATGAGAAATAATGAATATTATTATTATCCAGCCACAACCAACTGAGCGTCTCAAGAGCTGAGCCGGCGGGCACGTCTCCGCTGAACAGCGCAGATGAAAGTTCCAGAACTCTTAATTGAGTCAGATTAGCAAAAACGCCAGCCTCTACATAATAGAGGTCGTTAAAACTAAGAACAAGTTCTCGCAAAGGTATGGGAGGGAAAACGCCTACTGCAAGTTGCGCAACGCGATTTCCGCGTAGACTTAGTGTAGTCAACGCCTCAGACCATGGACCGAACGTATCTAGAGGAACCTGAGTAATAAGATTGTAGCCTAAGTCTAGGTAGACTAGAGACCCGGGTGTTAGTTTTCTCACTCCAGTCGGAAACGTCGGCAACATATTTCCAGCCAACGACAGCGAATGTAACCGCGGCGGCAGTTCTCGAACTTCTTCGAGGTTATTGTACGCTAGGGACAAATGCTTCAGATGAACTAACTCTTGCACGCTACCAGGAAGCGTGACTAACTCGTTATAGTCTAGATCTAAACGTTCTAAATCATGTTTCAAAGCATATATTATAGCATCGGACAGATGGTTCAATTTGTTATAGGATATAGATAGTTTTTCCAAACGACCACAATCCATTACGAAAGGGGGCACCGATGTAAAATCATTAAAATCTAATACGAGCTGCTTAAGTTGCAACCCATGCCGAAACTCGAACTCATAGTTGTCAGTAAGCTCGTTGTTGCTCAAGTCTAGAGAATCGATTTTAGATTGAACTCCTCGACACGTGCGATTAAATGCCGGTTGCAGGATATTGTTACGGAGGTGCAAGTGACGCAAGCGCGTGAGTAGCGCCACGGCTGGACACGGCACCCTCGGTAACAGGTTGTCCGACAAACGCAGCAGCGCCAGGCTGGCGGGCAGCGCTCCTGCGTCCAACTCCCGAAGACGGTTCCCATCCAGTTCCAACTGAGCCAAGTGACGTAAGGAACTCAAGGCCCCCTCGCGTAACACGCATATGTGATTATTACTCAATGACAAGCTGCTCACGGTGTCCGCGAGCGCACCCCAGTCCATATCGGGATCGATGTCGCTTATGAAATTGCTGAAAAATTAATTTTTTATCTTTAAAAAACGAAATACTCAGAAAATGCATCACAATTCAATACTTCTTAATGCATACTTCGCAATCTTTAACCCATACGAAAAATTTGCCGAAGTTTGCCGAGAAAATGTAATTGCTTGTACCTACAATTAATTAAATAGACAATTGTACGATATACTCGTAATTTCAAATACACATTAAGAGAATCACTTACTTTTGCAAATTAAGCCAATTGAGTACTTGGAGTTCTCGGAGAGCTTCTATCGGTATTTCAGTAAATTCATTGTATCCCAAATCCAGCGATGCCAGCGTAGACGTCATCGACCTGAAGGTAGACGATTCGTTAAGAAATTATTAATAGTTAATCGATTTGACACACATTAAAAAATTCAGATCACACGCTCACGCATTACCTTCAATATTACTCATAAAGAGGAATGGCCCATAACGCAAACAATAGCACTGTACTTATGGTAAGGGTCGATTGCAAGTAAATGTGGGTAATAATTACGCGAGCGCGGCGGGCTCCAGCCGGTGCAGGCGCGACGCCACCAGCAGCAGCGTACGGAGGGCGCGTCCATCCAACGCCGCCTCGCTCAGCGCGCCCAGCCGCGCGCCCGACACCGCCACGTGCCGCACGCCTCCCTCTACATCACGGTACAACAACATTGTCATACACGTACAGTGGTACGAGTATATTGCCTTGAGATCTGTATCAGTATGTAATTAACCTTAAAATATTTAACAAATATCTGTTGACACATCAATAATTGGTGATCATTTTGTGGAAAAATATAATCGTAAAATACTAAGTGAAATTACGTTGTGTGAGTATACCGGGAATAAACCGAGTTAATCGAGGATACTCTCTAATGCCGTTTGTCAATGATGAGGTTGAAATTGAACGTACGTAGGACACTCAGAAAGTTTTGTGAAAATGTTTTTTGAAAATAAAAAAAAAATATGTTCTATGGGCATCTGTTTTTTAACTAAATCTCTTCGAAGAACTATCCATCAGCATTTATACAAAGTTTCATACGTCTGAACCAATTTTCAAAACACTTTTTCCAGTCTTCTTCTACGACCTTCTCGAACGCTGACAGCGCGTCTTCCGTTGACTAAAACGATATCCGTTTGAGCAGATTTTTTGTTTTAGGGAATAAAAAGAAGTCACACGGGGCTACATCAAGGCTGTAACGAGGGTGACCCAGGAGTTTGACCGGTGTGCTGTCCAGGAGGTCCTTCGTTTTGTGGACTGAATGTACGGGTATGTTGTCGTGGTGAAGCAGCAACCCGGGAAGCGTTGCGTTCAGTCCGTACCATTCGGCACTACGTTGATTTTGTAGTGGTATTCAAACCAATTACCCAGTCAAACTGAAAAAACTAGCGATCAAAATTTCACTCGCGCTTCTAGATGGCTTCACTTTGGTAGGCGTTGGTTCGTCTTGAAACATCCAAACTGTTTCTGGCTTTCAAACCGCTTCCAAACGCTTTATTTCTGGATCGTTTTGATAAATCCAAGATTTGTCACTTGTAACGATGTTGTAAACACGCCGAAACAAGCCGGCGTTAAATTTAAGTTTAATTTAAAGATGCTTGTGTAAAATTTCATGAACATGTCCCGACCCGATCTGTAGTATGTGCTGAATCTGTGATATGTATTTTGCCTATTTTCTTGAATTCATTTTTTAATTATTATGCTTCATTCCGTAATAACCGTTAAAGGGCGACCACTTATTTCTTCAGCCCTCAAAGTTAGTTGACCGCGTTTAAATTTACTATACTGGCGGTTTACGGTTGCTTTAGAAGAACTTCATTGTTAAGTGACATATGGAGTGTTGGTGATTCAAACTATCGCGCGCTATTAGCAAATTTAATTTTTGCCTACCCTGTTTTTTGCTTCTTACTGTTCTGCATTAGCTACAGTACACGTATGTCGAACTCAACGTATTTTAATTTCTAAAATTATACCTGCCCCGTACATGGTCCTAGATATATGCCGGATACAAATATCAAGTCATAAATAACTTGTGGAAGAATTCGAAGAAGTCATATTGAGTCCGTGAAGCGCAAATTAATGCAACGGGATTGTACATCACCGGAGTGGTCGACAGTCCAAAGTTCATCAGTGCAAGATCTTCGTGTCGTGTTAATAATTAGAACCCAACACTCTGAACAGGTATATTTAGGATATAATTCGACAGTTAAAAGGGTCAGTAACAATAAATTGTATATTCATTACAGTCAGTGTAAAATACATTACAACCTACATTGAAGTGTCAGATAAATCCGTTAGTTAATACATTATTAAGTTGATATATATGTAAAATTAGTGTAATATAGTTTAACTAACATTAAATTCATTCCGATTTATCATTAATTTTTTTGACATTGTAATATAATTTTCGTTATTAAGTAGGTAGATGTGAAAGTTAGGCCTTTTACGTTACTAGTTTGATAATTGTTTGTTTAATTTAATATAAAATATTACAATTTATATCACTTGTAGATTCATGTTGTACTTTCGTTAATTTAATATTAAAATTTATAATGTAATAAAGGACTCATTTAGCGAGTGTAAGTAGTGAGTGTTTAGAAACTTAATACTATTGTTATTAGTTGCGGATTGTTGCAAAGTAAATTAATACCAATTTAATACAATGAATTTCCGCAAAGCAACGCGTGATACTATCAACTATAGTGTCTAAAAACTTTTTTCGCATAATTCTCTGCATGTCCTGGTATTTTCAGCGTGTATGGATCCTATATTTTTATCATTATTGAATCATACGAGGTTACATGGGTGCTTTATTGGAACACAAGAAACGTGCCCGTGGGTATTAATAATAATAATAATAAACCTTTATTTCGAGCAACTGAATTCAAATGTGTTATAACATAAATATGTTAGTTACAAAATTAAAACCTATGTTAGTACTTATCTTAAAACTTAAGTAACGGTTATGTGAGTCACTGCTTCTCCATTCCATTAGTTTTAGCACAGCAGTGACTCACATATCTGCAGTTTAATCTGCTAGCAATCGTCTTCAGGATGCCGTTGATGCTGCCCCCCCCAGTCTGCGCACCAGGAACCCACATCCCCGATGCACTACAGAAACGATGCAACCCTAGCAGAACCCTGAATGCATTGTTATATTGAACCCGGAGGGCGCAGTAAGATTTTAAGTATATCTGGTCTACCGGTTGCACATGTAGAAATTTGTGCAATATACTCTAAACAGCGTTGTCTTGACTTTGTTTGAGCAACGCGCAAACCTGCAAGCCAGCATATTCGCTCTCACTAAAAACGCCCTTCGTTCCCTTTCGATATCGGCATCGTCTTTGAAGTCGAGAGTCAACACATGCCCAAGGTATTTAAACTGAACTACCCTTTCCAATTTATTACCGTTGAGCAAAATAAGTGGTACTTGTTTTGGTGTTTTATGTCCGGCCTCAGAAACCATCACCCTTTTCTTCTCATTGTAGGTCAGGCTATGCCTCCCCACATAAGCCTCACATATTGCTATCAGCTTTCTGAGGCCACAAATCGACGCACTCAATAGCACCATGTCGTCAGCATAACTTATATTGTTCATACAAACCCCGTCTATATAGCAGCCGACCCTGGTGCTGCTGAGTTGACCAAGCAAATCATTTATGTATAGGTTGAAAAGCATCGGTGAGCTTAACCCCCACTGCCTCACCCTGCACTCCAACCCATACTTTCGACAAGACTCCTGCCCACCGAACATTGTGGACCTGGTTTCCATACCAATATTTACGGTTATTACGGTATATTGACCTTTTCTACCTTAGCCCATAACAAATCATAAAAAACCAGGTGAAATGCCTTTGATAGGTCCAGAAAGCAGGCTTGAATTAGTCTTATGCTTAGTATAATATGTGATAGCATGCTTAAGACTCAAAACGGCATTCTCCGTAGACAATCCTGGTCGAAATCCAAATTGGTTGTCCTGAGGTTTGATGAACTTGTTCAGACGAGTATGCTGTCCAACACCTTCGAGATGATCGTAGCTAAAGAGATTGGCCGGTAGTTAACGTTATCACTTAGATCACCAGTTTTATTTTTCACAATCGGCACAATTATCGTTTGCATCATCTCGCTCGGCATGAAGCTGTGATTCACACATACATTAAACAATGCCAAGATCATGATGGTCTGGGGATTTACCTATTGTCATCTGGCTGAAATGTTCCATGAAAAGATTAGAAATTTCTTCAGGCTGGGAGGTCAGAATATCCATTTTAATCTGTTCTTCATGCTTTTGACACCATTTTAAACGTGATTAAAAAACCCTTCTAGGTTCACACATTTCAATATAAACGTTACCTACGGTTGATTTACCCGATTCGAGCCATGCCAAAATTTTTTGCCTTGCTTCCCCGTGCGCCCCAGCTACTTGTTCATTCCATCCTAGCACCCTTTTTTCTTTTAACTCGATTATTGTTTTCACGACCCACGATTCTCTTAATGCTTGAATTACGCTAGTGTACAACTCTGCAATAATTCCTCTGTGATTCAAGTCACTACAAGTATGATTGTGGCAACCGTAAAGCTGATGTGGGAAGTCTATTAGTCTGAACTTCTTGTGATATTCCCTCACGTATGTGTTAATTTGCTATTCACTACGCTCTCCCCAATAAAACATATTGAGAGAAGTATTAAGTATTGGTGCCTTTCGCAATAACTCGTTTATATCACATTCCACAACCAGAGTTAAATGGTCTGACTACAACACATCCTTTAAACCAAAGATGTCACGCACAGAATCCTTAGCAGCCTTAGTAACTAAACAATGAGCAAGCCAACATTTTGATCCGTTGGCTTCACTTATGTGTAGGTATCGGACTATCTATATCAATACAACTTTATTTTTGTTCTATACAGAATTGAGAAAATTAATAATAAAATCGCTCTGACGGATGCGCATTAAAATCTCCCATAATGTAAGCACAGTTCTCCCCGTATGAGTCAATAATGGCACTTACCGTGCTAAGCACGTCTGTGACCTCCGTTAGGTTAGCCACTGCATCCATAAGCATAAAAACACTCAACATCAAAAAAGATTTACCTTGTAAAACTACATTAATCGCACAGATCCACGTGTTATCACAATTAATTACGGACACATTTTGAAAAACAGTACGTCTCCAAAGCATCGCGACCCCTCCATAGGCTCTTCCACGTAGTATACCAGTAGACGTGTCTACCGCAGAGACTGCAGTGGAGCTGAAGTCACCAATTAACATGTCGAAAAAATTTAACACTTGTGGCATAACCTATGTTTCTTGTAGGGCTATTATATTAGAGGTCCTACACAGTCGTTGAATATATTGTGCAAAGCGCTTTACACTCTTACAATTGAAGGAAACAAATGTACATATAATGTTTTTATCCATTATCAATTGCTAGATTTTTTGTTTGTCACCTTAACCGGTATCACAGTTGGTTTCTTAGACTTAAAGTACACAAATTTTCGAAAAATAATTCCCCGAGGCCATATGTAGATTCTCATCTAAGTATAGGGAAAGATTGTTATATGATAGGAAAAGCTTATAAGCGACGTGATCACAACGCCGTTTCATTGCGATTTTTTCTAAACAAACATATTACTTTGTTTTATTCTTTATGTAATTAATTATGTCCAATTCCGCTGTGTCTTTACTTTTCCTGCAATTCTACAACTACATTCCCCATTTTACCTGTAAAACGGTTTTTCGATTTCTGCGACTTCCTATGCACTATGCACTACATTCCAACCCATGTTTGCATCGAGGTTCTTAAGGTGTGACGCATACGATTTATTTTCTACTATCTCTGTACGTCGATCGCTAGTCTCGTTCATCAACAGCGATAACTTAGTGTCCGCGTCCTCGCCGACGACGTCGTGTCCTAGGGCTCGGCCGGTTCGGGTGTTGCGGCCGGCAATCGCCCTGCGATATGATACGTTGTAACTCTTTGTTACTACCCTCCAATTTATTGAAATCGATATTTCTATAATGTAAATTATGATCCCTCGGAGAAGATGTCTCACAACTAGCCCGATCCTGAGACCGCCCTATCGGCCGCCTGTCACGGCGTGCACCTCGTTTCAAAAGGAGATATTAACTTTCAGCTAAGGCATTCTTGTTTAAAATCCTCAAGTTGTTCGACAGTCGCATATGACGATTTCATTGTTTTGTTTTCGGCTCGTACTATCATCAAATCCTTTAAAAACTTGGAGACATCCAAACGGTCGAATGTAATAGGCGGTAGTTTATTTAAATCCCGAGCCACAAACACTGGTAACACATCGGGTTCGGTTACCTTAAAAACGTTGTTTATATCGTTAAATAATCGACTATCTTTGCCGTTTCCTTTGCTTATTGTTTTACGCAAATCCGATGGTAAGGATTTCAGGAGTAAACTACTAGCCTTCTCAATTTGATCGCATGAGAAGTCAGACGCATAAATTTGCACTAAACTAACTTCGTCCGCGATCGAGTTTTAATGTAAGGTAATGTTCCTCAATCACGATTTGACAAACGTTATACTTTAGCGTACGCGACATTATGACTCCGTTTCTCGAAACAACGTACGACACAGGCCGCTGCGCGTGCGACGCTGATTGTTGTATTGTATGCGAGATCATGCGCGGGCTTAACTGACTCTAGCAGCTCGCGAAATATTTATCAGCACCGCATGTTGTTAACCGACTCAGACTGCAGTACGTACGGGTCGACATACCTGTGTCGGGGAACCTATGAAAGGGCACAAAGTCGCATGCCAGGTGGTCGGCGCGGCAGATGCATAGAGCATTGGAGGCGCACGGCCTCGCGGGGATGAGGGTCGAAGTGTGCGGGGTGTGCGGGCGCGGGGGTGACGGCGGAGCGGCGG
>PDGT01000160.1:100299-117294 GCA_003671415.1 Megathymus violae | reverse complement strand
CCCGCCCCAACACCCACCGCATCGCACCTGCAGCAACACGAACAGAATTAATTTGTCAGGGACAGTTATTTTGCAACATTATGAACTTATGACTAAGCACCGGATCGTTGTGAGTCGACGGTGACATAGAGGGTATTGTGAACAACTTCCAGTCTATGCCTACCACATACATGTCAAAACAAGAAAAGAATTGCTCGCTTCCAAATAGAGCGTGAAGGTTAAGTGGAATGCCCAAGGCCCAAGTGACTGATTAAACAGATGAAGAGTTGTTAAAGCAGAACTGTATCTGAACAGGCTTAAATTGTCGCAGACAGTGAAAGGGAACTCGACAAAGACGAATTGAAAAATATTGTCTCTTGTTTTTCAGAATCTTTTTAATATTTTTAAATAATATATTCTTTGTGACATGATGACATATAATACAAAAATAAGTTAATGTTGGATTCCAACAAGACTTATGTAAGTTTAGTTAAGTTAGTTTACAGCAAGGATACTTAGTTCGAATGGCCTGATGTGACGCGAGTGGCACTGGTAGAGATCGGGTCTAGTAGAAACCGTAGAGTCATGTAAGACTCATAGATCACGAGGAATGCAGAAAAACAAACAGAGGTTTGATAGAGAATGCCAGTACAGTATCATTGTGATGTTAAAGAGTCGGTTACTGATGAATCTTCAGTCGTAAGGAGTCCCTTGGGTTTCCTACTTTTAAATATAGGGTAGCAAACATGTTTACGTATTACAAAGACATCGTTACGCGGATCGAGCTTTTTGATATACCACAAATTTCAATAACAAATAAATCTGTGGATAATATCGCCTCTACTCGTCGCCAGGTTACGCACCAAACGTTGATAGTGATTCACACTCGAACATACGATTACCTCTCGCAACACTTTACTGTATAAGACTTTTTATATCACACGTTATTTTAAAAACGTTTCAGAGTAAATATATGTCAATTTAATAACTAAGCTTTGTTAAGGATTACCGACTTCTCTGGCCATTCGGGCTGCCTAGGACGCAGGCAACAACAGAAAAAATCACAATTCAAAGAACCGCTTTTACACATTTTTTGTCAAATCATGGAACAATATGCCGCGAATACTTCAGAAGGAAGCTCATTCCAGATTCAGTACTTACGTGTCGGTGTCAACAAGGTTCATGGATACCGTGCCATCGAGTGAAGCTGGGAATCTGATTGATGTTGATGGACTTTCATTCTGCGTGTTACGACGGAATCGTGATGTGTGCACCGAGTCGAACAATTCTTCAGAATATTCATTGTTATTCAATTGGATGATTACGCAGAAGTATGCTGTTCCACCTTCTGTTATACATCTTAAGGTCTAAGTGTTGCAGTCTGCCAGTGCTCTCAAATCAACTAAACTGTACTTCTACACTAGTTTGCCGGAGCGTGTAAGTGACATGAAAAATGAACTACGTAGGAGACAGACCCTTAGGAAAACTTAACACAATTACACCTCTTAAAATGCCCTTCAGGTAGCTGATGTCGAATAAATTATCGATGTTTATAAGTACATAATATTATTTTATCTATTTTTATTATAACAAATACGTATATACCAAAAATTTTACTACTATCAGGTAATATTTTTCACTACGATCATTAATTTACGGCATAGAACGGTCGTGATTGAAATCATGTTATTAATACTTCACTTCAAAGACGGTAGATCAAAGAAATAATATTGTTATAGCCATTACTTTCCTGTGAAAATATAACACAAAGTAACACGATAATATTCCAACTGCTAGCGCTCTCGATCGACCTTCCCAATTATTTATTTGCGACGTATTACGTCCCAGGAAATAAACAGAGATAACCAAATATAACTATGAAAATAATTAATCAAAAATGTATAATATATCCGACTTGCTAAATTTCTTAGAGGATGCTCTCTAACTTACGTTACGGAAAATAGTTCAATATTTTGATTGACTCAGAAATTATTGTTGTTTAATTTAGATTGTTAAATGTTTTCCGAACTGAAGCAAATTAAGAACCTTTATATAAGAAATTAAAGCACATACGAACACAAAAAATATTTACTAATAAAAGTCGATTTTATTTATTAAATTATATTAGGGCGTTAATATTTAGTCTAGTAGGCTTTTATTTTTTAATTTTATGCATGTTACATGCGAAATACATCCAATACATTTATATGTACCTATCTCAGAACTTTAAGTTACATTGACGCTGGGTAAAGGAAACGCAATACGGAAACCAATACATATAATCCGCAAGTGTCCCCGAAAACGACCTTGAATCGCTCGATCCGAACAGAAACCGTTTGCTTTCATCCTCTTTATACTGGTTACCATACGTTGCCGATCGAAATGTCTTGTCGGTCGGACGACCTCAGCACAGTCACCTATCACCGACCACCGTCATCTAAACCGCCACGTTCCCATTGGAGCTAGCGTACGGACGAGCCGATGGTTTCAGGTACTCTTAGAGGTCGCCGAGCTCTATACCGGCCAGCTTAATCACCACGATATGAATACATGTCCGCGGAGTTTTTACTAGCCTAGCTGGCTGTCGATTTCTTTCTCAAAATCAGTTTGATAAGGTTTATAACGTGTTTTGGTTATAAAGCTGACGTGCTTGTTAAGAAGCAGGTTCACGGGCTCCTCGGCCGGAGACCTCGTGGCCGTGCCGCCTGTTGAGTTGCAGGTGTGAGTGTGTGTTGTTGGAAAAATACTTAGCAACCGTTTGTAAGTTCTTCAGATAAGAATAGGGTATGGCGGCAATTCGTTTCCGCGGGACTTGTACGATTTCCACTGATTTAAGGAAATAAAATAAACTCTAGCTAGTTGGTAACTCGCCATCACGGCGACCCTCCTTATAAAATGTCGTTTGCTCGTTTTCGATTGCCGGACCCGGCAGTGAGTCGAGATTCCAGTGAATTTTCGGCCGTCAGTTGTAAACATGTGAACTGGTGAAGAGGAAATCCTCTCACTAGTTCACATGTTTGCATAACTTAAATAAGTTCCCTTAAGTTTGCACCAAATTTTATACGTGAACTGCGTGCTACATATTTACTATATGACAAGTAGTTCAACCATATAATACTTCCAAGAGTACCCCACTGAAGTTTACTATCTCAAGTGACGTCCAAACAAACTGGATTGTTGCATATTTCGTGTTCCGTTGTTTAATTTTCCTAAATAATTAGATATTCGATAGCGCAAATTTCGCGAAGATCATTTTAGTATAAAAGTAAATTATTACAGTAAACCAATGTGGTAGGAGAGACTGTGCATTATTTACATTTTATTACATTTTGTTTCATTACATCTTAGATAGTATATTTGTGTAATGTTTGAATGATTTTTAATCTAATGTTACGTGTCAGGATTCACGGGTTCGAGAAAATAAAATAGTTCTGCACGGACTCTCGTACACAGCTCAAAAATTGAACGCTCGCTGACCGCAGGTATTTCGAATAACCAGCGGACGACTCCGACCAACGCTGATACCGATATTTTGGGTTTTCGAGAAACTACGCTTTTCTCGTCATTTAATATTCCTTAAAAAAACAACAGGATATTCGATGACGCAGGTAATAAAATCCATGTATGCGGTAACCGGCCTTATGCGTGACGCAAAAGGATGAGAGTTGCGTAATACACTTATCAGTTCACCGGTTTAGTGGCACATATTGTTCTGGATTGTATTATTTCCCTGTTAGAGTTTCTCTTTGCAGTCGAATTTTTCTAAACCTTCGCGAGAGTAATGTGGAAATGTAATGTAATGTAATGTTCTTAATGAGAAATAGAAAGGGAAAAGGACCAAGAACCTATTCAACTGTACATATTTGATGTTTACACCGTCAGATTTTTCATCTAATTATTATCATCTAAGTTGTGCGCGTATATAGTTCGTGGTGTCACTTGTTGGATCCTGCGGAAGACCAGCATAATGCTGTTATCACCAGCATAATGCTGAGTAGGATCCATTTTGTAAGGTGATGTACGCACATATGTATGTAATAATAATTATTATTATACTTTTTGTTTACTAACTTTACCTTACAAATAAAGAATCTATCTATCTATCTATCTAATTATGTATTTAACATTGCTACATTACACGACTAGCAAAACAGCATACATACACCAAAATAAAAAGGCAGCTGTGTAGTTCTATGCAAATGACTATTACTGTTTATAGTTTACTTTACAATTTTATATTTTAATTTATAAATTTATACTCAAATGTTTTAACTCAAATATGTGGTGTTCTCGACGGGCCGCCTGTACACTTTGTAAAATAACACGTGCGGTGCATACATGCGACTGTAAGTCGCTCCAGCTTCGTGTCGATTCGATTTCACAAAGCATATCGTTGACCACTAATGTCAATAATTTAAATGCAATCGGGTCTTAACATGCGCTGGTGGGGACCATTGGCTAGCGTGGACGTATGTAACCAACGTCGAACATGACCGAATACCACCCACGAGTCCATCCTAGCCGATTGATCTTTAACACTCGTCGAGTAAACTCCGATAAACATTTGTGTAAGAGGTAAATCGTCGTTAATTAAATGTTTATTCTTATTCATGTCCTAAAATCGCGATGTTTTGTTAGGTATAACTATGTCAATTAAACATTTACTGCTACGAAACAACAAAGAGTTGTCCTAATCCGATACAGATTCGCATCATCAGAGTTCCGTACTATCAGTTATACAAATATGACCAATGAATCCCTGAATATTTTATTTAAACGAGTTTTGATGTATTAATATGCTTTTTTAAACATTATTATCATTTATATATAAATTTATTTTATTTATTTATATTTTATTAATTTAAATTTATATTACTATTAAATGATAATTTACTGGCAAAAGTTAATCCGCATAAAAAAGTAGATTATTTGCGACGTCTTGGTCTTGAGTCACCTAAGTCTACATATCGTTAACGTAACTTAACATAAGCCTGAGTTCCTAATTTCAGCTCTGTCAGGTGGTTCTATAAGGATTCCATTTTACGTCGAAAGCACCTAACAATAAAACCTGTAATATCAATGTACAAAGTAAATAGTACGAAGCTGTATAAGTATGCAAGCTATTTCGGCGGCGGCGGGGACGGACGGGGAGAAAGGACGCGCGTTGCCAGCTGTTTATTATAAATGAGCTTCCTAAATTACTACACTGACACTAACGAGTGTAGGCTCTCCTCTCGGACATGCAGACGGACACGCGCCATGCGTACATACACTGTTGTGTGCGTTGTTGGAAACCACTGCACCTACTACAGCTTAAAAATAAATATCGATTTATCTACCGAGCAATATTTATCTACCTAGCAATATTTATCTACCGACGTGGGTCCTCCGCGTGAAGTGAGTGAGCCTTACGTTGATGGAGAGAACGGTCTGGTGTCATCGAGCGTGGTCTCTTTCAGGGAGACTTGATGTGAAATACTATTAACATGAAAATGGATCGCTTCCAGAGATGGTGGCAATGATCAGTAATGCTATTTAGCCAATGATTGTCTACAATTGAACGCATTATAATGAAAAATACGTTAGATCGATGCTTAATTCCAACCTCATCTAATAGCACCATTAAAAATCATTAATCTCTTTTTTTATTTATATTATTGGAATAACTATTACATTTAAAACTAAATTAATTAAATGACATATCACGTTCAACTCATATTTTGAACATATGGAATGTGTTTCGGGTATTTGTATTAGAAAATGACACGAAGAAATGCTTAAAGTTGAATTCACCGATTTTATTTATTCTTACAAGCTAAAAGATATAACATATATGTATGTAAAAACACATGTACAGTATATTCAAGTTCCATATAAGACTGGTATTTTAATAGAAAATAAAAGTTTCTGTATTATGCAAACTGTGGTCACATTGTTACCTACTCACTAACCACAGTGACGACTCAAGTCCCCGCTGAAAACAAAATCATACCATAAAATACGCTGATCTTATAACATAGTTTTGTTTCATAATCTTCTTTTACGTGCATTTTGTTATTTATGTAATATTTATATACATGTGAGTGACACTGCCATCCCATTACTATACGGATACATCTTTCATGCTAGCTTATTACTTATGATTGTGACTTACTCGTACCTTTAACTTCCTTTCTTGTGACATGATATTCACTACTTCTGCGATATTATATTCACATTCCTGCGTGACACTACGTGACAAAAAAGCTTTTTCCCTTTATGATGATAATATTATTTTGTCCATTACGAGTATATTTTGTCTCGACATAAAAACAAAACAACGGCAAAACTATAAAACCATAAAAACGTAACAGCCGACGCGCCCGTCGAATAAAATCAAACGAGCCACGGCTCATGCGAGCGTCGCGGTCGAGCTGATAGGTAAAACACAATACACGAAACGTTTCGTGGACGTCGCGGTCGAGGTTAGGGTCCGTCGTTCGTAACTGTGTTAGTGGTGACCGATCATTGCATTGAACGTTACTGTTTAACAGAAACACTCGGAAGCAGCTAATTTATTCACTGGTATATTAATTGAATATAAAATTTAAATTCGAAAGAGGTTTTCAAATTTTTTTTTGGAAAAGTCAAACTAATTCATCTTTTCACCGAGCCACTCACTCTCGAGGAATTCTCGAAGACAGTATTTTTCTACTAATAGTTAATGAGAACGATAATAACTTATGACTATATATGATAATAATATCAAACTCGCCTCCAAACTCTCTTCATATTTAAAATAATAATCATGTTAATATTAATTTTTCGTCTTAACGCGAGTCTCTTAACCAGAAATTCTATATAGCGTAATTTGTAATCTGTTTGTAATTTGTAATCTGTTTTTTAATATTAGCTAGCTCATTGTTCCAGCACAACCCCCTCCGTGGCCAAAATTTTTAACCCTATTTAGTCCATGCTAGTTACAGTTTTTAGGGTGAAAGAGACTCCATTTGTACTAGAGTCCAAGCCAACCTCCCCTCTTCGGGGTCACCCTGCTGACAATAGACGTGGTTATGGCGAACAGTCCCTCTGTAAGATGTCGCTGGAATTTGTAGCACATAGTTTAATGCGGCGGTACTTATGCTTGTTCGTAGGTTTGTAGGTTCTTTAGTCGTCTGGCTAGCTACCATCTTATTTTTCTTGTCTCGTGTGAAATATTTACACATATTTCGGTTAGTTCTCCGACACTCGCGGAGATCCAGCGACAACCGGACTCCATCTTGACTGACAAGGAGTTGTTGAAGTCTTGGAGGCTTCTCACGTAGTTGACGTTCATGGGTATCAGTGACCACTTAACATCAGGTTATGCGCTCGCTCGTTTGTCGGCTGTTCACATAAAAACTTTCTTACTTAGTCGTTTACGTGATAGGGTAGGTACAGACATGTCGAGTGAACACGGGTCTAGTATGTCCTTCCACTTTACGACTATATTTATGTCGAGCATTTTTCGATAAACATTGAATACAAATGGAAAGGTAAAGTTTTCGTGTTAATTGTTTAGTGTTGTTGATTTTGTGTCACGATTTAAATCAGAAATCCGTTATTTGTATTCCGTATTTACATTACAGAAAAGTTACCTAATAACAAAAGGATTAATATATATGACAGCGCATAGAAGGAAACGGTGCTAGTGTTGATTAACTCCCGGACTTGTAACCAATGACGTTACACGGAATGATGGGGAGGCGGCCATTGCAGAAAATACACAGACCTGCCATGGTGCCTGCGCGCGCGCCTCGCGTGTGCCTGTGGAACGGCGTAATACGAATTCTAATTGTTATTTTTGTCTAGATGTCGCCCTCTGCATTTGCACATATTTTTAAATTTTTTGTTATGGATGTCTAACCGAAAAAAAATCTTAATGGACACATATTTAAGATACTTATTGTACAAACAAATTCGACCCGAGGATCTCTACCGATCATTCTATGCACACCACGTAGAGCGATATAAAGCAAGATGAAACCGACCGGCGCCGCCGCTCGGCCGCAAATATTTATTAATTTCTCTGCTCGGTTATCATCCTCCTATTGGAGTACCACACATCTGATAAGAAATTGAACCCTGAATGGACTCGTGTGTGTGACCGTCCGTTATTGTTAAGTCATTAATATTATTACTGGTATTGTTATCTTTCCATGACCTAAGTAGAAATTGACTTTAATTTTTTTATTACTTGTACTACCAGCTACTAGCTGTAAGTTTACCAAGAAAATAAAATGAGACACGCCCAACTGACGATATTACTATTCTGTAGGAGAACGATTTGACAGTTTTGTTGAATACCAATTCTCTGTCGATACACCGGTGTACTTCTATTCGGCTCCTGCAACGCGCCGAACCGTCACTTCGCTGTACCACTAGTTGACCAGCTCGGAAGAATTGTCGCAGCATATGTACCACCAAAGACGGTTCCCACAGGAAGAACGAAAACACTTTGTCAACTATCAAAAAATAACTCTAATCAAATGACAGTTCAAAAGTTTTTGTTTTGCAACGCATACTTCTGTATTTAAAATAAAAACTGTACATTCCTTAAAACCGTTTGACAGCGCACCTCCCTAATAAAAATCAGCCCGTACTGAGTCTTGTACACGGTGAACGTGAAGATGCTGCACTACACTGAGTACATGACATTGTGATTAGGTAGACTGGGTAGCCAGGAGATGTGGTGGGCGGCAAGTAACTGTGAGAGTACTGTGTTTTCTCAAAGCTCTCATACAATAAGTCAATAATTGTCATAGTCAATAATTGACTGAGGCTTTATATGTTAGTGTGTACGTGATACGTAAATTTAAAGGTCATATCGTTAGTATTAATCAAATATTGGTTTAATAAGTGTTTTTGCTCGAGAAAATTCACCAAAGCGCTATGTAGATTAGTTATAAAGTATTGAGATGCACATATTTAAGTTTTCGATCGCACCGTCGGCAGTCGCCGAGCTCTTTACGCAAACATGGAACAGAATGGCTTCATAGACAACTTTACTAACATCGAGTCATAAGAAACTAAAAGGTCTTTTTATAATATCATTTTTATACAGGACTTGACCATCTTCAACGACCCGCTGTAGACTGCAACAGTGTCGAGCTGGAGCGGAGGGGGCGGGGGCGGTGGCGGTGGCGGTGGTTTGTACCGGCACAGACGGTTGCGGTGGACAACCGATGTGCTGTATGAGGCTAAAGTTAAGTAAAGTTATGCGTCACACGAGTTACGTTGGCGTAACCAGCTAGCGAATGAAATAATTAGTGTAAGGTTTCAAATGCAATGTACCATGTTTAAAGAATCAGTTCTCTCGCAATCTTGGGCCAGTCCGGTCGTCTTTGTTTATATTTGGCCTCTAAAAAGATTGGCGTCCTGAACCGGGCGAAGCAATACTTAACTGCGAGGCACCTGCTGATGCTTTATAAAGCACAAGTCAGGCCTCACATGGAGTACTGTTCCCACCTCTGGGCAGGGGCGCCAAAATACCGGCTTGGCCCATTTGACGCCGTGCAAAAACGCGCGATTCGAATCGTCAACGATCCACGAATCACTCACGGGTTAGAACACCTAAGTCTTAGGAGGGACATCGGCTGCCTCTGTGTGTTCTACCGCCTTTACAATGGTGAGTGCTCCGAGGAATTGTTTGATCTGGTGCCTACTTCACCCTTCTACCACCACACCATTCGTCGAGGAAGAAAGTTTCATCCACACCGGCTGGACTTGTGGAGAAGCACCACGGTCCGATTCTCAAGATCTTTTTTGCCAAGAACAAGCAAATTGTGGAATGAGCTTCCTTCTTCAGTATTCCCGGTGCGCTATGACATGGGGTTTTTCAAAAAAGGTGTAAAAGGAGCTCTCCTTCAGGGCCGGCGTTGCATTGGCGATTCCCCTGGTGTTGCCCTTGTCAACAGGCGACGGTGACCACTTACCATCAGGTGGCCCGTCCGCTTTTACGTCGGCTCTTCAAGCCATAAAAAAAAAAAAATTTTAAAAACCCCAATCGCCGGTCTCGATCTTTAACTGGCGCAGTCACGGTAGGATTCATGTTCGTAAAAACGGTATTTTCGAAAAGTAAAGTCGGAACATCCGCGACGCGAATCAAAGAAGAATGTACATCGAGACCCGCCCAGCATCGCAGCATCCCAGCCGTCGAGCATCCCAGCCGTCGAGCATCACAGCCGTCGAGCATCCCAGTCGTCGAGCATCCCAGTATCCCAGCCACCCAACGACCCGGCAGCCCAGAAGACGAGAGGCTCACAGCCTGCAATCGGCAATGCTCGTGGGGTAAGCATTTTACTCTGTTGCTCCCGAGAATTCCATTGTTCCCTAGTGTTCCAACTAACATTTGGGTACAGTGTATTATTGTGTTATTCATTTTAATTACTGTCTTGTGCAATTTTGATTTTTGTGTTGTGTGATTTTGATACAAAAGAAAAAATGGCTACAGAACAAAAACTCGAACATAATTCAAATGCAATTGATTATGGTACGCTATCGATCCTATTGCCCACTTACGACGGCAATAGAAAAACTTTAGAATTCTATATAAATAGTGTGAAAAACGTTTTACAATTGATCGAGGATAGACAGGCAGCTCCTATCGCATGCCTAATTAGGAACAAATTGACAGGAAAAGCGGTGGAGGCACTTTCCCAACAAAGTCAATTCAAAACATGGGAAGACATAAAAAAAATTCTTAGAAGTAGGTTTGGTGAATTTCGTGGTGAGGTACGATTAATTAACGAATTGATGCACCTCTCGAAAGATAAAATCAGTATAGAGCAGTTCGGAGATAGGATTAGAGAGATATCATACGCGTTGATAAATATTGATCAGGATAAGCGTGAATTATACGAAAAAATGGCTATAGATGTTTTTCTGGATCAACTGGACCCCGTCGTAGCCTTAACCATCAGGTTTAAAGGCGCGGTCGAGTTGGAAGAAGCTATAATGATAGCCAAACAGGAAGAGGTGAAGGCGAAAAATAGGGTGAAACCAACCGCACCTCCTCCTAGGCCGAATATTATTAATAATAATAGGTATCCGATTCAAACTAATTATAGGCGTCCAAATCAGCTACCGCAGACATTACCGCAAGTAGGTCCTACTCAAACGAATTTTACGGTTCCTACGAATATCTCACAGCCAAGGCCAATCCAGCCGCAGCCTGGACCTTCTAGTTCTAGACCAACACGAAGAATTAATTATCAGGAAGAATTTGAAAATGTCGAGTGTGATTTTATACAGGAATCTTGTTCCCTAGAGGAGGAAAATGAAAATTTTTGTTCCCCTCCAGATATCGACGAAGACATAGTCTATATAAATATAAATAAAAACAATAATAAATTACCATACGTATACATTAGTGAACTAGGTGGTAGATTTTTATTAGACACTGGAGCATCAATCGCTCATATGCCCGGATGTCGTCCGAGACTTAAACATAAACAAACAGATAAGAAACGAGATTCATTTCATTAAAACACCTCACGGCGTAACGAAACACAATCAGGTTGTTTACATTAAACTACCCAGGATGTTTAGATGTAACTTAACACATAAGTTCCTGATGTTTAACTTTGATAAAGACTTTATGGGACTATTAGGAGTGGACTTACTAGGCCCATTAGGCTCACAGATAGATATGAAGAATATGATTTTAAGAACTGAGGCAGCGACTATTCCAATTAAGGATGATATTAAATCCTATGTCGTTAATCATCCTAATTGTGAACAACTAATAACTTTAGCTTGCAACTATAGAGAAGGCACATATGAAATTCAGGAACAATGTACCAACAATGGTTTATTGTTTCCCTCAGCTATAGTTAAATTAGAAAACGGAATTATTAAGACAACTGTAATAAATAAAACAGAAAATAAAATAGAACTAAAAAGGGGATACCCACTTACGTTAACACCGTATCTGGACCAATCCAATAAACTTAACGTTAGCAAATCATACATTAACACGATTTACAGTGAAGATTTATTAAAACAAAATTTAAATAGATTACGTACAGAACACATGAACGAGGAAGAAAAACGGGAAATTAAAAAATTATGTTATAATTATAGAGACGTATTTTACTGCGCTCCGCATTTTATTTTATTTTATTCCGCTCACATTCACACACCAGGTGAAGCACTAACTTAGGTTAACAGACGACACCCCTATTTTCGTGCGCAATTACAGGCAAGCGCCTAAACAGAAACAGGAAATACAGAAACAGGTCGATAATCTATTACAACAAAATATAATTCAGGAAAGTATGTCACCATGGTCGTGTCCAGTGCATATAGCCAAAAAAAAACTAGATGCATCAGGTGAGAAAAAATTTAGATTGGTTATAGATTATAGACGCTTAAATGAAAAAACAATTGAAGATAAATATCCATTACCCAACATTAATGACATTTTAGATAAATTAGGTAGAGCACACTACTTTGCAATACTAGATTTAGCATCAAGTTACCATCAAGTGGAAATGGATCCAGAAGACGTAGAAAAAACAGCGTTTAGCACAGACAGAGGACATTATGAATTTCTACGAATGCCCTTCGGATTAAAAAACGCCCCGAGTACGTTTCAAAGATTAATGGACATTGTGTTACGAGGTTTAGACAACGTTCTAACGTACCTCGATGACGTAATTATATATTCGGTTAGCTTGCAGGAACATCTAGAAAAATGTCAACAGGTTTTTGAAAGGTTTAGAAGTCGTAATTTAAAAATTCAGTTAAATAAATCAGAATTTTACAAAAGGAAGTTAAATTTTTAGGACACACATTAACTAACGAAGGTCTAAAACCAAACACAGATAAGATAGCTGCAATAAAAAAATTCCCAATGCCTAAAACACAAAAGGAAATTAAATCATTTTTAGGATTAGTTGATTACTATAGAAAGTTCATACAGGATTTTGCTAAATTAACTAAACCAATGACGAAATGTTTAAAGAAAAATGCAAAAATAGAAATTTCAGAAGAATACATAGAATCATTTGAAAAATGTAAGCAAGTGTTAATAAACGCCCCAATCTTACAATATCCCGACTTAGAAAAACCATTTATCTTAACAATAGATGCATCAGATGTAGCTTTAGGCGCTGTTCTATCGCAAGGAACAGTAGGTAAAGATAGACCAATAGCGTTTGCATCAAGAACTCTGTCATCTACGGAAGAAAAATATTCCACAATCGAAAAGGAATTATTAAGTATCGTATGGGCAATAAAATATTTTCGTCCATACTTGTACGGAAAGAAGTTTACAATATATACTGATCATAGACCTCTTACGTGGATCATGTCTCTTAAAGACCCCAATTCGAAATTAACTAGATGGCGTTTAAAATTAGCAGAATACGACTTTAAAATAATACACAAAAAGGGTAAAACTAATACGAATGCAGATGCCTTATAGCGTGTTAAGATCCTTTATAATAACGAAATAGAAACCGAAAAAACACCAGGTGAAGTTCTAGATTTAATTTTAGATAGCGAACAAGTATCTCAACATACAGATAACCCTCAACCAAGTACGTCGCAGGAAGTGGTCGATGAGTTTGAAGGAATAGACATAGAGACTTTACTAGATACATCGTTAATTCCAACCGATAGTAGAGAGAGAATGGTAGATCCTATCACAGATCTCTTTAGTCCCTTTGCGAGTCCAAATATTCAGGAAAACCCCGAATCATTGTACAAAATCCCCAAAATCGATGACGCGATAGAAAGACAACGAAAACAGTTTCACATCAGAAAATCACCCGGTAACGAATACAGAGTAGAGGATAGATCAAAAAGAAAAATAATAATAAAAGACATATTTATACCTGTTAATGAAACGGAACTTCAAATAATTAAATTTCTAAAAGAACATACTATTGCAGACCGAATGTTTCATTGCTATTTTTACGATGAAGAACTCTATCCACTATTTAACAAAGTATATAAAAATATTTTTGACAACCGTGGTCCAAAAATGATTCGCTGCAAAACCAAAGTTACATTTATTAAAAACAGAAACGAACAAATAGAATTAATAAAAAAAATATCACGAAGGAAAAACAATACACAGAGGATTACAAGAAACATATAAACATCTACACAGAAACTACCGTTGGCCAAAAATGCTACTTTCTGTCCAAAAATTCATTAATCAATGTGACAAATGCTTAAAATCCAAATACGAACGCAACCCACTAAAATTACCAATGTCTCTTACAGAAACCCCTCATAAACCCATGGAACATTTGTTCATGGACTTGTACAGTAGTGGCGGAGTAACTTTTCTTACCATTATAGATAACTTTTCCAAATACGCACAAGCAATTCCATTGGCAGCCACAACAAGTATTCATATAGCGGAGGCATTACTATCGTTATTTTCAATAATAGGTGTACCGAATAAAATAACGACAGATTCAGATCCCAAATTTGACAATGAAGTTATAACGGAAATATGCGCGATACACAATATACGAATCCATTTTACAACCCCCTACAATCCTAGCTCTAATTCGCCAATCGAAAGACTTCATTCAACATTAGCAGAAATGATTAGAATTTAACGAATAACGGATAAAGAAGAAACAACAAATTTAATGAAGTACGCGATTATTGCATATAACAATACAATACATTCTGCAACGGGAATTACACCTTTTGAATTATTATTAGGGCACAGTAGCAGTAGAAACCCCCTGGAATTACACTGTCCAAAAGAATTTTATCAAGAATACCTAAATAAACACAAACAAATAATGGAAAATGTCCACAAATTAGTTACAAATAAATTAGCAAGCAGTAATTGACAAAAACAATAGAAATACAGAAAATATTTCATTTAAAGTAGGCGATAAAGTTTATAAACAAGTCGCTAAAACAGCTAGAAGCAATAAATTAGAACCAAAATATACAGGTCCTTATACAATAGTTCGAATACACTCAGAACAGATCGCGGAAATAGTAGAAAAAGATGTGAATGCTAAAACAATTAGGGTACATTTCAGAATGCTAAGACGTCCCGTGAATGTTTCAGGAGAATCACCATCTTCGTCGCAGCCCTCTGGCTCACCGGAGTCGCCGCAATCATAGAACCTATTGACAATCACAATGGTGTAGTAGTATTAAAGGAAGCAAAGGTTCATCATCAAGTAGATACATACCATTTAATTGTAGTGTATAATATTTCAAAAATATGTGAAATCTATTTAGAAGTATGTAAGGATTATTATTCATTTAATTTTAAGAATCAAAATATATCAAGTTATAGAGATAGTCTACTTAATAGGCAACAGATAGAATATTTAGTGGAAAATATAGAAAATAAGCTAGTATATTTAGGCTCAAAGCGATTAGGATTAGCAGGAGTAAATGGATCAAAGAATAAGAGAGGATTGATAGATGGTTTAGGATCAATAATAAAAGCAATAACAGGAAATTTAGATCAGGAAGACGCAAGGAGATTTGAAAACCAAATACAAGAAATTAGAAGTTACGCAATAGGTAGTGAACATAAGAATAAGCAAACAATAGGGTTAATGAAGAAATTTATGAGTCAGTATAATGATAAGTTAGTTAGAATTCAGAAAAATCAGAAAAGGTTAATTGAAGCAATAAGCGAAGTAAATAAAATGCAAAGCTACACTCAGATAATAACAATTTATAATCAAATTGAAACATGCCTTCAGCAACTTTACGATAGATTACTTACCTTAGAAAATGCTATAACGTTCTCCAACTTAGGTCAACTACATCCAAGTGTCGTAGACCCGAATTACCTAATTGATGAATTGATAGGTATGCAAAAGGATGTTGATTTACAGTTACCATACGCACCGTCGTTACAATATATACATCAAATTACAAAATCAATTATAGTAAAAGCTTATAGCACAAATGAATCACTTAATTTTATACTGGAAGTACCATTAGTTACTAACAAACCTTATGCCTTTCTCCATCTATATTCGATTCCCAATGAAAATAATACAGTCCTTATTCCCAAAAACCCGTTCCTTATCTTGGGAAGCTATGAGTTTGCGTATCCTCGCGAGGGATGCCTACAAATCACAGAAGCAGAACTAATATGTCGACATGTGGAATGGCAGTCCCTCAAGCAGTCCGAAGATTGTATAGCGCAGCTAATTCAACATAAAAAGCCACATAACTGTTTGTATGCCAAGGTGAACTACGAGAATAACATTATACAACAAATTAAAGAAAACAGCTGGATAGTCATATTAAAAGAAGAAAACATTATAAAATTAACATGCGGAAATGACGTACAGTACCAATGTGCTACAGGAGTATCCCTCGTTTCCGTGGATAACAAATGTACCATTAAAATTGGAAATAGAACTCTGAAAACCCATAGAAAATTCATCAATATCCAGGAAAGCATTCCCCTAGCGAAAACATATAAAATCCCGGATAATTCTTCGGTAAATATAAGATTAGAAGACGTCCCGTTGGATGCCCTAAAAGAAATTTTACAAAAGTTAGAGGAAATCAAAGAACCTACATACTTACCTGCAATATCATCACAACCAAGTTGGTCATCAATAACTCTATACATAATCATCATCTTGATCGGTATCGGATTAACAGTCAAGTGGTACCGAAGACACCGCAGCAGAATGTCAACAGAAACAGAAGCGTCACCAGCAGACGGACAGCAGCAGCCATCGGAAGTCAGGCGGCAGCAACCATCGTCTTCGGCACGCTTCCCTCTTAAGGGGGGAGGAGTTACGTTGGCATAACCAGCTAGCGAATGAAATAATTAGTGTAAGGTTTCAAATGCAATGTACCATGTTTAAAGATAAATAAAATCAGTTCTCTCGCAATCTTGGGCCAGTCCGGTCGTCTTAGTTTATATTTTTAAAAACCCCAATCGCCGGTCTCGATCTTTAACTCACGCTTAGCGACGGAAGCAAATTGTTCCGAAGTGGGGACGAATAGCCGCCTAACAAAGTTGTTTGCTGTGTC
>PDGT01000160.1:75042-100283 GCA_003671415.1 Megathymus violae | reverse complement strand
CTTCCACCCCCGCTACACGGAAACAGCTACTAACAAGTCTCCAGCGGAGACACGATCTGTGAACATTAATAGGTCCTGTACGCGTAATGTATGGGTCTTGTTTAACAGATTTCTCTTTCGTGCTGAACAACATACTCATGTTGACCTACTTTTTACTGCTCGTAACATTTCAACAATATGCAACTATACGCATTCGCTACGGGAACAAAAGCTGGACTTGCAGACCTAGTTGCTTACTGTATATTAGAGTGAAATAGATAGACCACATGACAAGTTACATGTTAATGAGTTGTCCTGCTAGTAAACTCCGTATATTTGTAAGTAATATAGTTTTAGCACAATTATACAAATCTTTCCTGTCGGTGTTAAATGTAAATTATCATAAAAGCAAAAGGGAACCAGCTCGGCGTGTAAGAAAAACACATCACTCACTTCACACAATCAGCTTCTTTAATTATTTTCCAATACCTCGACTTTTACGTTCGGCCGCCTTGATGTCCAACAATTGTCAACCATTTTTATTTTTTATTATATATTTTTATGAAACATTATTGCCATCACCAAAATATATTTTATAATTGTACTATTGCTAACATTCGGCTAATTCTGACAAAAAACGCGGCCTCGCGTTTACAAAAAAACCAGTAATACCAGCTATTTAAGCTAAACAAACATTACTTACGAATAAATCTAACATCGCCTATAGGCACTCACACCTACAGCGACTCACTCTTATTTATAACTAGCATCGTCTATAGGCACTCACACCAATAGCGACTCACTGTTTTTGTCTCTCAATAATGTTTCCAATTACTTTACAATTAATAGCTCACTTCATGGATATAAATATCACTTATTCTATTTATTTGAACTTTCCTTCTCTGATAAAACTGACTCACTGTGATATTTTAGGCATTATAATTATTTTTAATAAATTCATCACTGTCATTAATATCATATACTTAGTTAATGACAATCATTTTTCATTAATTCACTTATTATTTCTTTTAGTATCACACTTTTTATCGTTATATATCTTTATTCTTTTTGTTGTATATTCTACTTTGAAATATATAACTTATTGTAATTTGGTATATCATAATACATTCCTCTTGTAATTCATCATATAATTTCATTTATAACTCAATATTTTTAATTGCTCTATAGTATAGAAAAAAATATATATACAACTTTTACTCGGAAGCACTCGACAACATATCATGATTAAAAACAAGCCACGGATGAAGTTTATCAACAACATAAACTCCTTTATAAAACTTGCTACCCTCTTTTCTTGTAACAGGAGTGTTCAATTACGTAACGATAATTACCAATTACTTTTGAAATTCTAAAAGGCCCTGTGCACTTAGGTAACAATTTACGACTATGCCTAGGTTCCGTATGTATATCCTTTTCAACATGTAATTTTGATACGATAGAATTCATAACACTATTGGATACCCCAGTTTAAACATACCAAACAACATCTCAGACGGGGTACGACCAAAGGCTTTATTGACAGTTTTGTTCAGGGACCACTGTATTCAAATACGCAGATCCCACTCATTTTCAGCATTACCGTGAATAGCAGCCATTATTGCATCAACGATAGTTTGGTTGTACCTGTCCGTTTGCTCTAGGAGAGGCAACTGCATTCAAAATATGTTTAATACCGCTTTCTTTTATGAACTTTGTAAATTCCTGGCTTGTAAAACTTGTACCACAATCAGATATAATGCGATAAGGTACTCCAAATATAGAAAAATATTCTATATAAGTACCTGAATAGTTGTGCTGCTTTTTACATTTTTCACTGGTTTAATATAAATATATTTAGTAAACGATTCTATTACAACCAATATGTGACAGTTCTTCCTTTTACTAATCGGGAAAGGACCACAATGATCCATATAGATCGTCTCAAATGGTTTGTTAATCTTTGGTATCGGATATAGTGGACCTTCTTTAGCTCCAGCAGGTACTTTATTATGAGCACAACTTCAACAAGATTCACAATACTTTTTAACAAAACGTCTCATTTTTTTAAACCAATAGGCTTGACTAACTTTATTGTATGTTTTATCAAAAGCAAAGTGTCCTGCATCATCATGATTCATACGGACTATCTGCCACCTTACTGACTTGGGGCACTACCCACTTTAAATTAATATCACCATTTTTATCAGTTATAATTCTATATAAGCGACCATTTTTAATAGAATAATTCTTATGTACTTCAACAATACTTTTGGTTACTGGGTCGTTTAAAATATCAATTAATCTTTGAATCTCAGAGTCCTGCTCCTGAACTGTACGTAACCAAGCATCATCATCTATGGCCAAAATGTCGATTACTTCATCAGCTTGTTGAGACTGTGGGGTAATTGGGTTGCGAGACAATGCATCGACATGACACATCCTGGTACCGTTACGATGTTCAACGATATTGTACTCCTGCATTAATATATACCAGCGTGCATCTCTTGGTATTAAGTCTTCTTTGGTCATCGTGCTACGAATGGCGGCACAATCGGTTACTATTTTAAATTTTTTTCCCAATGCATAGTAACTACTGCCAAGGTCTCTAACTCGTAAGAGTGAAGTTTGCTCTCACCTACGGTACTCCTACTATAATACGATATAGGGTGTATGATACCTGAACTATTAAACTGCATAAGAATAGCGCCTACGCCTAATTTACTAGCGCCGGTATGAATTTCTAAATCAGCTAGAGTATCATACAATGCTAAAACTGGTCTAGTGGTTAACTTTGCTTTCAGTTCATTAAATGATTTTACCTGAGATTCTCCAAAATTAAAAGGTGAATTTTTCTTTGTCAGCATTGTTAAAGGTTTGGCGATTACCGAAAAGTTTTGCATAAAACGACGAAAATAACTAGTAAGACCAATGAATTGGCGAACCTCATGAATGTTTTTTGGAATGGGAAATTCCGATACCACTTGAATGTTTGCATTACCAGGTCTAATTCCTTCCGAGCTAATTTCATACCCTAAATAATTTATATTTGTTTGAAAGAAATAACATTTATTTAAATTTAGCGTAAGATGAGCGGACCGCAACGTTTGAAGAACCTTTTCTAATATGTCTAAGCCCTCTTCGATACTATAAGAAGGTACTAGGAAGGTAAAGTAAGGTAGTAAGTAATGTATGCCAAAGCTAAGCCTTTTTGTTTACCTTTAAGCATTGTATTAATTGTACGCTGAAAGACACTGGGGGCATTAGTAATCCCAAAAGGCATTCATTCAAATTCAAATAACCCATCAGGCGTAGCAAACGCAGTATATTTTTTACGAGCTCCACTCATGGGAATTTGATAATACCCCGACGCGAGATCTAGGCTTGTGAAGAATTTATTACCCCCTAACCTCTCCAATTGGTCCTCAATACAAGGCAAGGGGTATTTATCTTTTATGGTTCTCCTATTGAGAGCCCTAAAATCGATACAGAGGCGCTTATCGCCATTCTTCTTCTTAACTAAAATCACTGGACTAGAATAATCTAATGAGCTTTCACGTATATTGCCGTTAACTAAAAGGTCATCAATGATATTGTTAAGCTGTTCACGTTCACTGTGTGATATCCTATACGGATTATATACGATAGGTCTATCGTTAGATAACGAGATGTTAATTTCTGTCAAGTTTGTGTTACCTAACTCCCCTAAATTTATTGCAAAATAATCCCTATACTTTTCTAGTATCGTAAATAATTCTTTATGCTAAGTCTCGCTCATAACAGCACTAACTTTTAGATCTTGAATAGGTAATAGCACGTAATTTTTAGTTTCATTAGTGTAACCAACATATTCAGTATTTATTTCCTTATATTTTTGTCCTTTGGCCACCACTGAACCTCTATTTAAATTAAAATCTTTTGTCGATACGTTTGTCAGTATTATGTATCCTTTCCCTAATTCAAATTTGAAAAGACCCGGTAATACAATATATTCATTATTAGGTAAAGTCCGTAAACTATACTGTAAATATAAACAACGACAATAATTAGCGTCAGCAGTTACGTCAATTGGCATGGTAGTATTAGATGGAACAACAATTTCATTATCTATGTAAATATTAATTTCAATTTTATCCTTATGAATATCTGGAGTCTGCATGAACACTAGTTCATTATTTATTTTCAAGAGAGTAATATTCGGTTTCTCCGTAAAAGATTGTCTTACTAACACAGCTGGTAATAGAAGGTGATTGTCTACAACAAATATTTCCGTGTTAGCATAAACTGAACCTATTTCTAACGTTACCGCTATCTTTCCCAGGGGTCTAACTGTAGAATTTCAAAATCCTTGCAAAATTAGTAAATTATTTGTGTCCCAACTACTATCGGAAACAAGTTTTGCGTCAGATGCACGTACCAGCGAACACTTACTACCTAAATCAATATATCCCTTCAAGTGAAAACCATTTACCACAACATTTTTGTAATATTTGTCACTAGTAGACTCGTTATTATTTATACACAAAACTGTTTTATTTTCATCCGAAAAACTATTTTTATTAATATCATCGTTGTTATTAATATTTTTCCTACGACAATTTTTAGTGTCATGTCCTAGTTTAAAACATAAAGTACATCGTTTTATTGGTTTACTACATTTTAAACTAATATGGTCCGCTTCATTACAATTAAAACATCGAATTGTGTTACCACTACTATCTAAATTATTTTTCACAGACTCATTTAATACTCTATTTGTATGTTTAAATTGAGGATTATAGCGGTTATGATTGTATAAACTAGGCATAGTAATGTCATGTTGTGCTATTGTTCGCAGCTAATTAAGGACTTGCTCTGGTTGATTAAACATACAAACTCCTGCTCCCATCCTTACAAATTTATCATTGATACCATGTATGAGACAACCAACAGCTTTGGTGCCAGTTATTTTGCATTTATTTATTAATGCCATTTTATCATAATAATAATGTTCTAAGGAGTGTCCAAATCTACATCGAAACTTTAACAATGATGTCAATAAATCCCCATAATTTTCATTTGATGAAACTCACAAAACGGTCAACGTGTTAAGTTGGCTGTGCAAAACAAATTTAAAAAAATGGTTTACAAGCACCTATCTGTTTAAAAAAGTGTTATTGGTTATTGTGGTGTTAAATCTTCACAGTGAATGTGTTTTTTATTCGATTCCAAGTTGTATTATAATTAAAATTGACAATAAAAAACCCAGAATTTATAGTGAGTAAAAATATAATACCCTCAAAGATATTTAGAATTATATGGCATGAAAAGTTTGTTTACTTCAATCTGACTACTATAACGCCTGTACAAAAGTAATAGCAACACGTACGGCTGCAAAACCATTTGGTTTGAATCGATATTAAATCACCTGTGAAAATTATAATAGCAACACGCACGACGGTCATAAATAAATTGTAAGGCAAATTTGCCAGGCTTATTAGCAGGAGTTTGACCTTTTATAGTATAATAAGCAAACAAACAAACCCGATATGTCCGCGGCAAATTCTAACACTAAATGCAAGACGTGCAGTAAGATGTTAAAAGGAAATATTGATACCAAAGTATGTTATTTGTGTTCAGACAGCTATGATTATCAATGTCTCGGAATAACAGCTTTAAATTTTCTCAAAGAGTCAAAGCAAGCTAAACAGAACTGGAAATGTCCAGATTGCAAAAGCACCGGAAAACGTGGGAATAAAACCCCCTCACCTTCTCAGTCCAGTAACTCAGCAATTGAAGATCTCAAATCCTACTTTGAAACAAAGCTTAAGGAGGCAACGGCCACAATTCTCGATAGTGTAAAAGAGCAAATGGCCAAGGAAAACAGAACCATCCAAAGGGTTGTTGAAGAGCTAAAATCAAGCATGAACTCTGTGTGTACTCAGAACGAAGAGCTGAATAAGATAATCAGTGAGAAGTTCCAGTTAATTGATAGTCTAAAAACTGAAAATGCGAGCTTGCAGATCCAGATTAATGCTATAATTAATCAATTAATTCTTCTATATTATTAATTGTTCTATAGTACAACAATCTAGAGTTTGTAATGTAGAAATACAGTGTGTTCCGGAGTACAAGAATGAAAATCTATTGACAATTATCAAAACACTGGGAAATGTTGTATCTAGGCCATTTGGTGATATGGAAATCATGAATTTCCATAGAGTACCTAAAATGAACCAAGACTCTAAGAGACCTCGTGCAACTGTGGCCAAATTTGTGAGCCCTCGTGTCAGGGATGAGTTTCTAGTTGCTGTAAAGCAATTCAACCGATCACATGATAATGATAAATTAAACGCTGGTCATCTTGGCCTTGCAGACATGAAGCAACCTATCTATGTTTCGGAACATTTGTCGCCGGCCAACAAAAAACTTCACGCCGCGGCGCGAGCCGAAATTAAGGAGAAGCAATATCAATTTATCTGGATCAGAAATGGCAAAATATTTGTCCGTAAGAATATTACATCAAATATCTTATGGATTAGTAATGAAGATGCGATCAAAAGACTCTGATATTTGTTTATTGTACGGTGTAATATTGGTTGTTATAAATAATAAATTATGTATCTACTACCAGAACGTTAGAGGTTTAAGAACGAAAAGTGAAGAATTTTGTATAAATGTATTACAAAATGCTTACGATCTATTAACATTAGTAGAAACGTGACTAAATGATAGCAATTTTGACCATGAACTTTTCGATGATAGATATCATGTTTTTAAAAGAGATCGTAGTTCTACATCATCCTCTTTATATAAAAATGAAGGCGGTGGTGTTTGCGTGGCTATGAAAAAGACCTTACAAGGGAAAATAATGATAACGTGGGAATCTGAGTGCGAAGATCTTTGGCTTACTTTAAACATGGGTAACGGTGTTGGAAAATTTAGCTTAAACATTTGTGCAGTGTATATACCACCTCCAGTTGGTCACGATTATTTGAAAACATTTCTATCAAATATGACTAACAACCTTGGAATGCCAACAAATCTTCTACCATCTTGATTGGAGATTTTAACATGGCAAATATAAATTGGGAATTTGATGCTAATTTATCTGTTTATATTCCTCAAGCAACTAATAACATAATTGATAATCTATTTATTGATGAAATGCTTTTCAATGGCTTACACCAATGTAATAATGTAGTAAATGTAAATAACAAAATGCTCGACCTTGTTTTAACAAACTTACCAACGAGGCTAAAAATTGACCAATGTTCATCTCCATTAACAAATTTATACGTTCTTCACCCAGCCCTTGAAATTAATGTAGACACGGTTCAAACAGAACACTTACTTAAAACTAAAAGAACTCTAGTACTGAATTTTAATAAATCTGATTATCAAAAAATAAACCTAGAATTTTCAAGCATAGACTGGATTGATGCATGGAAAGATATTGACGACATTGAGCAAATGACAGCAAGGTTTTACTCAATAATAAAACCAATTATTGAAAAGTATACACCTTACTTTAAGCCGCCAAGTGAAAGATATCCTAGTTGGTTTAGCATCCCTCTCATAAAGTGTTCACAGGAAAAATTAAAATTTCACAAAAAATATAAAAGATATGGTAATCCTAGAGATAGGGAAACATATGAATTGCTTAGAAATAGGTATGGTGCTATGTTAAAAGAATGCTATAAAACATTTAAGAACAATGCTGCAAAAACTATGAGACTCCAACCAAAACGAATTTGGTCTTTTGTAAATAGTCAGAGACGTTATAGCCTTTCTATACCTAATCAAATGTTCTTTGGCCATAGAATTGCTGTAGGTGGTCAGGAAATCGCTGATTTGTTTTCTGAATATTTTCAGTCTGTATACACAGAAAACATTGATTCCACAGCTGATAAAAATTAGTCTGGGTTACACGATTGCATATCATCTCTAGGTAATTGTACATTAGCAGAGTTTGAAATATCCAGTGCTTAAAAAAAATTAGATTCAAGTAAAGGTGCTGGTTTGGATGGAATACCTAATAAGTTTTTAAAACAATGTGCTGATACCCTGGCGAAACCGTTGATGATGTTATATAATAAGTCGCTTAAAGATGGTAAGTTTCCATCTGTATGGAAGCAGGCTCGATTGACACCCATACACAAAAAAGGTGATGTCTGAAGTGTATGTAACTACAGGCCGGTATCAATACTTCCTGCACTTGGGAAAGTTTTTGAAGGTCTAATACAGCGAAGGATTTACTGGCACGTAAAAGAAACTATACACTCAGAACAACACGGTTTTATGCCTAAAAAGTCAACCTCATCAAACTTAATAGGTTTCGTTAATGATATTGCGGAGGCTCTAGATGAAGGCGACGAACTACATGCTATATATACAGATTTTAGCAAAGCTTTTGAGTTAATAGATCACTCTATGCTACTAAAAAAAATCTCGGCCCTAGGAATTCATGGCTCATTGTTACGGTGGTGCAAGTCATATCTAGAAAATAGGTCGCAATTAGTTATGACACGCGGTTATGCCTCAAAGCCTAATATTATACCTTGTGGTGTGCCACAGGGATCGCATTTGGGTCCGTTATTCTTCATAATATTTATAAATGATTTAGCAAAGGTGTTAAAGTGTCCTTTTAAAATGTATGCTGATGATTTAAAACTGTACCAACGTATTAGGACTCAAGGTGATATAAAAGTTTTACAGGCCGAAGTAGATAGGGTGCAATTATGGAGTGTAAAAAACAAAATGAAATTAAATATAGGCAAGTGTTATCACATTAAATTTACTAGGAAAAAGGAACCTACTAAAGCAGCATATCTTTTAAAGGGTGTAACTCTCAATTAAGTTAACCAGATTCGGTATTTAGGAATTACCCTAGATAGGTTTTTGAGTTTTAGAGATCACTTAGATTGCATAGTTAAAAAAGGTTGTAAGCTATCTGGATTTATATCCAGGCAGGCTAAAATTTTCAAAGATCCTAATGTACTGATACCCATTTACAATCACATAACATCAGCTCCATTTGGTCACCAGGGTATGCCGTGCACATCAATAGAATCGAACAAGTTCAAAAACGATTTCTTTATCATTTAACCTACATAAACAATCAATGTAAAAATTTAGACTCTTATGAAAATAGGCTAAACACTTATAATCTGCAATCCTTAAGCACTCGGTGTAAAATAGCAGACATTTTATTTCTTTTTAAAATAATACATGGCCATGTCAATTGCACAGATATTTTAGAAAAAATATATTTTAAAATTCCACGTTCTGGTAGTAGAATCATTAACATAAAAACATTTAAAATACCGTCGTGTCGCACAAATACAAAAATGCACTCTGTGTTGCATAGAATGTTGTCAACTTATAATGCCATAAGCACAAAATTCGATATTTTCATTGGTACACCGGCCTTGGCTAAAAGACGACTACGTAAAATTAATTTAACTTAATTTGTCTGTAATTTTTAGTTAAGTTAAGCTTCATATGTTCTCGTTTTTTTTGCATGCTGTGTTCACTGTGTTTAGAATGGACACACGTTTCTTGTTTTCTTTTTTATTTCTCATTGTTACTTATTGTGTTACATTCAATTTGTGAACCAAATAAAAAAAAATAAAAAAAAGCTAATTTCAATTTTTGAATCCACTCGTCCCAGGAGTAAAGGACAGATGGTAGCCCCATGTACCACTTTTTAGCTAATCCGCTTAGTTTAGGTAATGCATAGTGACATATCTGGCGATAGTTCCAGCAGTAAATCTGTGCGCATTCATTCACTTTGTTTATCTAATTTTCTATCGTTTGACTATTATGGCTTGGGTCAAATTCAGGCACCACACTAAACGCTACAGGAAAATGATTTTGAACCCAGCAATTAGGCCTGTAGATGTAGATTCAAGTCACCAACGGAATGATGTCTTGCAGTAACATTCGATAGATTACCTGGCGAAATGTTCGATATAGGAACATTTAAAGAACGTGACGTAGTCGGTAGCGGAGGTGTTTGAGCGGATTCTCTAGTGGCATTACTCCCCAGTGTATGTTCATTATGTTTCCTAGAACGCTTATGTCTTTTGTTGTGACTATTACTTCCATACTATTACTTATCTTTCTGTCTACGCGAACGATGGTGATCGCGATCCGATCTTTTACGGTGCCGTGATCTGCGTCTGTAATTATCACTGGCACTAGAAGAGTCAGGTATACTAGTCTCACTTGAATTTGGTCGACGCCGTCTTGATTTGTCCATCGTTTATTTATAAAAAATATGTTGCTTACTTTGGCTCAGGAGACCGCCGGGACGGATACGTAGATGATTACGATCTGCACACTTCTGATATGTAAGAAAAACACATCACTCACTTCACACAATCAGCTTCTTTAATTATTTTTCCAATACCTCGGCTTTTACGTTCGGCCGCCTTGCGTCCAACAATTGACAACCATTTTATTTTTTATTTATGTAAGAAAAATACATCACTCACTTCACACAATCGGCTTCTTTAATTAATTTTCCAATACCTCTGCTTTTACGTTCAGCCGCCTTGACGTCCAACAATTGACAACCATTTTATTTTTTATTATATATTTTTATAAAACATTATTGCCATCACTAAAATATATTTTATAACTGTACTATTGTATAATTTAAGATATATTGTAAATACGTTTTGTACACGTCGTTTTTGTTGTTTCTACTACCGTTCCTGAAAGGCGCTTAACATTGAGTTAATAAAAAGGCGAGAGAAACTCCTCAGCACATCCTTTATACAAAAGTAAGCCTATAGGCCGCCGCGAATCTGGCTGTGGCCATATTATGTCTAGAGGCTCTCGTCCTTTATGTGTTCATATATACCATATCTCTTATCTACAAGCTGTACTTTCACGTCGCTGGAAAGTTCTATTCGACAAATCGCGTATCGGTGTGTAAGCGTAATAATAATAGTCGTGTGTGATAATAATATTTCCTAATGTACGGTAGAGCTCCCGTGGAGATGTGTAGAAAGTAGAATCTCAAAGGTTACATTGTCATTAACGATACCTACTGTGAAAGTTATTAGTAAAATTTTTGATATTCAAACATGTCATTTGGAGAATGACTTGTGTCATTTAGAAGTGAGAAAAAATATTCTTTGTCCAAACAAAGTTTTTCGTTCAATATCCTTGTTATTTATATCATCGAAAAATACTCCCAGAACAAACTTCCAAATTGTCCTTGAACTGGTAAAGGTAGTGCTATTCCGTGCTTCATTTGAGATTCACGTCGCGACGCACGCCATTATGACAAAGTTTTTGGGTCTTTTTCACTCGGTCGTCTATAAAACGTGCATCGCTATTACCATTCCCCCGAAGTGAGGCTACTGTACGGAACACTCGTACATAATTTAGGAAACAATAAGTAAGACAACTCAGCACAAGCGCGTCACGTGGAAACGCAAGGCAGTTGCATAGCGGCAGCAGTCCGATACATATACTCGTACATACTCCCCGGCTTTTATAGCAATTTAACTGAGAATCAATAAAATCGGTTTTATAGTTAAATTATCTTTTATTGTGTGAACCACACAATATTTTGGTTCTTCGAGCGATTGTACGAGCGCGTGGACGATCAAGAAGCGGGACCTCGCGACGCGTTGGAGACCGTCCACGTGGCTATAACCTACACCGTACGGAGTGAAAACGTGACTACGTACTTAGCAAATCATAGCGATCTTCGGAACAAGAGCAGCAGTGAAAAGCAACCGAGTACAAGTCAGCAGCAGCCGGCAGTCAGCAGCAGCACCAACAGCACCAGCAACGACATCGGGTGAACTCAGTCACTCAGTTGTTTCAAGTAAGATCTTTCCATATTTTTTTAAAATAAGCGAACTAATTAAGATTAAAACATGGAAGGTATTTATGAAAATCAAATATTGATAAACGAAGCTATTGCAAAATTTATAATTAACCTAAGAAAACAAGATTGGATAGGAGGACGGGCGATTATTTCAAAAAATGTCTTGAAATATTAGAAAAGTATTGGTTAGAATACGAAACCAACCATGCGAATATATGTGGGTATGGTTTTAGGGACAATCCTTATTTTATTGATTCGGACTATGAGAGTACGTACCAACAATATCAGAAAGCTAAATCTTTAATCGATCAGCAGCAACAGGAGGTAAATTTGCAATGTATCTTGTCAGCGGCGGCGTTGCAAGAGCAAGCAGGTGAGTTTTATCATCTTGAAATACCATCTAAGCGAGAGCAACCAGCGGAGTAAAGACCTGGACCATCGCGAGAGTTCAGGTCAACAGGCAGCACCAGTAAGTTACATGATTTATTACGTAAACAAGCAGTAAATTTTAAAGCGTTGATGAGAACAGCACATAATATCAGGCTGGACAGCATCACCGAAAGGTGGGAGTTCGAAGATGTTTTGAAGGAACAGCAGTCACGGTGGGCAGCTATAGACTCTCTTCTTTGGAATATCTATATGGAGTTAGATGGAGAGGATGATGGATATGAGGCATTATTTTCGAAGCACGAGGAAACCTTTATCAATTTGAAAAAGGTCGTCAACAAAAAATTATATAATATATAATATTAATAGGGGAAAATCAATACCGCAGATGGACATTCCAGTATTTTTAGGTAGCTACCAGCAGTGGACGTCGTTTAAGGATCTCTTTAATGAGGCTATTCATAGAAATTCCTCCCTATCACCTGCACAAAAGATGCAGTTCCTCAAAGGCAAGTTGCGGGGGGAAGCCGAGCGTTTAATCCAGCACCTTCAGATCAGTACATCTAATTATAACACCTGTTGGGAAATACTTAACAACCGCTCCATTAATAAAAAAGGAATATTTAATTCTGTTGGAATAAGGTTATGTTGGCGAAAAGAAAACGTCTGATTCGAGGATTTTAAATACGGATTTTATTATTAATGTTTATTATTACTGGGAAGTTATATTTCTGTTTCCTATCAAGTTGATCAATAGAAAGAAGAATTTTCTACTGAAGCGAGTGGCTTATATAAACAGGTTGAAACACATAGATGGCGCTCCTATTGAACGACATTTAGTCAACCAAGTTACTAATTAATTTTTGCATATAAAACCAACACGCCCCGTCAAAAATTAATCCACTCTAATAATATTTATACAATCATGAAATACCACAACAGAACATATACTTCTTCCCAATATTTACTGGGGAGTACATAATCATGGTCCAACATTTGTTGCTACGATTAGGAAAACCCAGGAAAACCTAATCAGACCATTTGATTCACTTAATGAACCATAAATTAATTAGTGACATAAACAAACAAAAAAAATACATATCACTTCATAAACATAACAGCTGCACAATAATCACTTTATTCTAAACCCATCCCTTCTCTAAACTGACGAAAGGCAATGGTAGGTAGTGGTTTCGTAAATGCATCTGCCAACTGTTGACCTGTGGGAATGTAATTGAATTTTATTACATTTTTCTCAATTTGTTCTCTAGAAAAATGATATTTGATGTCGATATGTTTTGATCGTTTATGGCTAGCTGGATTATTAGCGATACTAATACAACCGTTGTTATCTTCGTAAATAACTATAGGCAAAACTATATTAACATTCAAGCTAACTACGAGTGATTTGAGCCATAAAGCTTCTCTAACAGCCTCAAACAAAGCCATATATTCAGCCTCAGTCGAAGAAGCTGCTACAGATATTTGCTTTTTCGTACACCAAGTAGTAGAACACTTGTCAAACATTTTAAATAAATAACCTGTTGTACTCTTCCTATCAGGTGCATCATTACCACCCCAATCAGAATCTACAAACCCACATATAAGGTTATCGTATTTACATCTAGTGTAAATTAATTTTAAATCAATAGTACCACCTTTCAAGTACCTTAACACTCTTTTAAGACACTGCCAAAGTTCTTTATTATTTTTATTTGTATATCTGCTTAGTATATTTACACTAATACTCAAGTCAGGACGGGTGCATAACATGATGTACATTAAACACCCTATAACACTTCGACATGGAGCATCATAATTCTCTTCAGAATTTAATGCTTCGTAGTTTAATTTACTTTCCAGAGGTGTACTGACAGGATTACAATCATGCATTTTAAATTTATTTAATACTGAATTAATATATGCACTTTGATCTAAAATTATTTTATCGTGAAATCTAGTTATTTTAATTCCAAGAAATAATTTGATGTCTTTTAAATCAGACATTTTAAATGTATTCATTAAATAATTTTTGAGATTATTCATTGTCTCAATTTCAGCACACGCTATGACTAAATCATCAACATACAGGACCACATAAATATTTTTACTAATAACCCCTTTATCTAACATGTAAATACATCTATCAACCGGTGAATTTTGAAAACCTTTCGCTTTAAGTGATCGTTCGAATAACTCAAACCAACATCTAGCGGCTTGTTTTAGTCCATACAAAGCTTTATTTAATTTGCATACGTAACCATCCTCACAAAAAACACCTTTCGGGACGTTCATATATATTTCCTATTTCAATTCACCATTTAAGAACGCGGTCTTAACATCCATATGATGAACTAATAAGTTAAATTGATTAGCTAAACTAATTATGATTCTAAAGCTAGCTATCCTGGCAACTGGTGCAAATGTTTCATTATAATCTGTAGGATATTTCTGGCTAAAACCTCTGGCCACTAAACGAGCTTTATATCGTAAAAGCTTTCCAAACTCATCCTGCTTGATAGTAAAAATCCATTTACAATCTACAATATTTTTATTTTCTGGCCTTGGTACTAAAATCCATGTATTGTTGACCAATAAAGAATTTAATTCATCTTTAATTGCACTTTCCCACTGACTTCTATCTTCTCGAGTTTTAATTTCATCAACTGAACTCGGTATTGTGCATAAAACAGACTTAGCACACAATAAATAATCACAGTCAGTTTCCTTATACGAAACATGGGGATGACTTTTAATCCTATCACTCCTTCGAAGATTTAAATTACTATCTGTGTTTAGTGTATCGTTTGTAGAGGAAGAATTTATCGGTTCGATTACGTCATGGTTAATTTTGCGAATTTTACTTGAGCACACAGGCTCATCAGATTCATAAATATCTGATCTCAATCCATTAGAGATTCGAGACTTTGAAACTGATTTTGACCCATGGTTGGTATCAGTTTTATCATGAGAATTTAGAACATTCCCTTCAAGCCTGAGTGGAGGCCTGGATTGCATAAAATTAGTCTCGTCCACAATAACGTCTCTAACGACAACAAATCTTTCGCAATTCGGATTCCAAACTTTATAACCGTTTGGTTCATACCCCAAAAGTATAGGGTATACCATGACTTCACATCGAACTTTGATTCACAGATTTTGTTATGAACATAAACAGTGGAACCAAAAACTTTTAAATATTTTAATTGAGGCCTTTTATTATGCCACATTTCGAATGGTGTTTGTAAAAGTTTTAACGCTCTAGTTGGGGTTAAATTAATCAAATTAACAGCTGTTAATACAGCTTCACTCCAAAAACATTTTTCCAATATAGCACCGTTTAATATAGTACGAGCTTTTTCAGTTATAGTTCTAACCATGCGCTCAGAAACACCATTTAGTTGTGGAGTCCTGGGAAATGTCAAATGGAAAGAGATTCCCTTCTCAACACAATAATTTTTCATTTCATTAGATAAATATTCTCTACCGTTATCACAGTAAAGGTGGACTAATTTGAAATTAAATTTTGCCTCACTTTTTGCAACAAAATCTTTGAAACAAGAGAAAACGTCTGATTTATATGTTATTAAATATGCAACACAGTAATGAGTAAAGTCATCAACAAAAAGGACAAAATATTTCTTATTGTCAATTGTTAACGGAGTGATAGGTCCACAAACATCCGAGTGCACAATAAATAACGGTCGTCGAATATTACTATTATCCTTAGCCTGATTGAACGGCAACCGACTTTGTTTCCCATAGATACAAGCTTCACACAAATTATCATTTGGTACTACATTATTTAATCGATCTATGACATCAACCATATTATTACTTTGTATTTGTAAGAATTTATTTTTACTGATATGTCCTAAACGTTGATGCCATAGTTCGTAAGTATTTTTGTTGATATTGTATACCTGGAAAACAGGGCAACTGACATAAGCTACAAAATCTACAGTAATTAAATTATTTACTGACATACCTTTTATTATCGTTTTACCGTCCTTACATACTCGCGCTCCGCGTTGATCAAAAATAATGATGTAACCAGCCTGTTGCATCTTGGAAACGGATAGCAGGTTATATGGAACTTCCGGGCATAACAGAACATTTTCCAGAACTCTTTGCACGCCCATGTTACTGGTAAGCTGTAGGGATCCCTTTTTGGTAGCTGTAACATATTTACCATTTTTAGCCATTGAAATTTTAATAGGTGTAGAAAACACGGTAAACTTAATAAAAAAGGTCTTCTCTGTTAATTATGTGATCCGATGCGCCAGAATCCAGTAAGAATGTAATTGTATTTTCTCCGGTGTGTTGCTGATAATCTCCGGTCATAAAAGCAAAACTTGAGCAGTTGGTAGATGGTTGGTTAGTTTCGATAGCTTGAACCGTTTTTGTCCGCCGAGTAAAGTGCTGCTGTTTTAATCGTTTAAAATAATAACAGTCGTTTTTCACATGACCCTTGCGTCCACAATGATAGCATTTAACAAAAAATGGCTTCCGTTTCGATTTCTTGTTAGACTCATTGTAATTGTGGATAGGTGAGTAGTTTTCAATTTTTCGCTTCCGTGGCAATTTCATTTTTCTTTCCACTTGTAATATTTTCATACTCATGTCGCTACTTTCATTCTTCAATTTCACTTCGTGATCTAAAAGTCTTGTTTTAACAAAAGCCAACGTTATTTTCTCCGACAAAGTTTCAATCGCAGTTACGACACCATCATATGTCGAGGGTAGTGTAAGAAATAAATGAGCAACTTTATGTGTTTCTTCCAATTTCGCACCACATGCTAATAGTTCCGAGATCAAATCATCAAAAACTGTAAAATGTTTTATCAAGGGTACATCACCGGGTAGTTTTAAAGCCAACAATTTTTTTCGTAACGCCAACTGGGTAGCGATACTTTTCCGTTCGTATAAAGAATCGAGATTTTTCAAAAATTCCTTCGCAGTACTATCCTCTTTAGCAAAACTTAGATAGGAGTCACTCAAATATTCGATAATTACGTTTTTGGCAATTTGATTTTTTTTCTTCCACTCGTTGCAACGTATTATCGGATCTTCATCTATAACTTTTATGACATTAAGTTCACTGAGCAATGCACGTATTCTAAATTTCCAAACACTGTATTTTTCACCGTTGAAAGATTTTATATTTCTATTTACTTTTGCACTTTCCATTTTTTTTTAACAAATTTTAAATACCCAAAATAATTATAGTTACACGAACACTGGGCCCATAACCTGTTGGAATAAGGTTATGTTGGCGAAAAGAAAACGTCTGATTCGAGGATTTTAAATACGGATTTTATTATTAATGTTTATTATTACTGGGAAGTTATATTTCTGTTTCCTATCAAGTTGATCAATAGAAAGAAGAATTTTCTACTGAAGCGAGTGGCTTATATAAACAGGTTGAAACACATAGATGGCGCTCCTATTGAACGACATTTAGTCAACCAAGTTACTAATTAATTTTTGCATATAAAACCAACAAATTCTCATGTCAATACGATATTAGGAATGCCTATTATGTCTCAACAATCGGTAGTTCAATTGAAGCGAATGCATGATGTCACTTTAGAGTGTTTGCATGCGATCCATAACCTAGGGGTAGATGTGACTAGCTGGGACCGTTTACTAGTGCAAATTTTATCACAAAAACTCGATACCGATACTTATAGGGATTATGTGGTTTCATTAAAAAACCCACGAGATCTACCAATTTTAACAGAGTTTTTAGGATATCTTCAAAGTAAATTTACTAGTTTAGAATCATCTCGTAGAAAACAAGATTCTATAATTAAAATAACACCTTCAAGTAATACATACAAAAATCATAACTTAAGTAAGAAATTTTATAACAATCCACATTATAACAATCAGAACAATTACAATTTTCCGAAGTCGTATCATGTGTCCCAAGCGAAATGTCCAATTTGTAAAGAACCGCACGGTGTACCTGTTCTAAATTTATGACGACCCCGTAGTCCAGTTGGTAGAGACCCTGCCTGCCGAGCGTAGGGTCCCGGGCTCAATTCCCGGCCGGCGCAGATATTTATGTGACAGATAAATGTTTGTTCTCGGGTCGTGGGTGTTTGTGATGTGATAATTGTGTATGTCCATGCCACCCGCAACACAGGGAATCCTAGTGCAGGGGTGTGAGTGTGTGAACGTTTATTGTTTATTTATTTATTATTAGTATGCCTAATGAAATAAGGTTGCAAACAGCAAATAAATTAAAATTGTGTATTTTAATTGTTTATTCGTTCATAACAGCAAACAATGCATTTCCACGAAGCGATGTCGCAAATGTAGCGGGAAACATCATACTTTAATACACGATTGTTTTTCAAAAATTAATTCGTCAATAAGTAGCGCGTTGCCGAAAGCAAAACGAAATGAACCGGTGGCTAATAACTTGCATGTGTCTCACCGTGGGCCTTCCGAAGTTTTACTAGCCATAGCTTTGATCAAAGTCAAATCAGAAGACGGTTCTTATCAGACTTTAAGGGCATTAATTGATCAGGGTTCTCAAATATCGTTAATATCGGAATCGGAGTAAAGAGATCATTTTGTAGAGGTATAGTTTATGGGTTAGGAGAAAAAGAAAATAGTTACAAAGGAATGCTCAGTATTTCGTGGAGGTCGATTTATAATAAATTTACGTTCAGTACGGATGCGCTCGTAATGAACAATTTAATTAAAAACTTACCGACGTCTAGTTTTTCGCAAACAGCCTGGCCCTTCATACAAAATATTAATCTAGCGGACCCTGAATTTTACGTAAGCCGGCCCGTTGATATTCTGTTAGGATCCGATATCTAACAAAAAATAAAGAAGAAAAGGAGCTAGAAAAAAGAAGGAAAGAAAGCAGAACGGCCACGAAGCAAGCGAAAGGTAGTTTTATAACAATGGCATTATCATATTATTATATATCATATTATTATTATATTATTTATGACGTTAGCAAGCGAAGTTCAAGCAACGTTAAATGTAACAGCATTAAATAACACTCAATCGTTATATTTCGATAAATTAGGTAAAATGAAATTAGCACGCAATGAGTGGAAACTGGTGGTATATTATAAAATGAATCCCTATTGGAAAGGCATGATATAAAATATTATATTAATATAAAATATTTAGATCACGTTTGTACGTCCGCTTCCGTAAAAATGCATTGTGACGTAGCTTTATCACAGGTGCGCCATAGTATATCAGAGTTATAATACACTAATCGAGTTTTATTTAATCAGCATAATAACACGCGACGTCGTAGGAAACGCGGTCTCATTAATGGCGTAGGATACCTGGCAAACACTCTGTTCGGGGTATTGGATGATAATTTCGCGGTACAATATAAACAAGACATTACTGAGATAAAGCACAATGAAAAGTATTTGAGAGCATTATGGAGGAACCAAACCTCAATTATTGAAGGTGAATACAACATACTTAAAAGAAGGCAGGAAACTGTAAGCAAGCAACATAAAATAGTAAATCAACATTTAAATTCATTAGAAAAAGGATTTAATTCTATGAGGAAGGAAGTAGAAAATATCGAAATTATAAATGAATGTACTATGTCAGTTATTATAGTCGGGAATCTAGTTTCAACTTTAAAAACTATTCAGGATTAATTGGTGGAAATGATGACTGATGTGCATTATGAGCGGTTCAGTCTCCATCTACTTCCTCCACAACAACTTCAAAGTGAGCTTAACATTATATCAGGACAGATGGCTAAGGATTTATCCCTTCCTATCGATGAAATACCTCAAGAGATGGGAAATATCTACAAGCTTTTGAAGGTGGTAGCTCGAATGACAAATGAATACTTTATCTTCGAAATCCGAATCCCTCTCGTCATCAGAGATATTTTTGAACTCCATCAACTGATAGCTGTGCCAGGTCAACGGGGAGAAAGCATGTACAGCCTTATTCCAGCATCGAAGTACGTGGCTATTAACTTACCAAAAGATATTTACGTGCGCATGGATGAAAGGGATATGCAGCAGTGCGTCTATCTAAGCTCGTCTTATTATTGCAATATACATTCAACAATTTATCATCTAACGTCAGACAGTCATTTATGTGTCAAAGATCCAGCCTCGAATCAATGTGCAACAAAAGAAGTTCCATGCAGTAACAAGTGGATTAAACACTGACAAGCTAATACATTTCCATTTTCATGTTGTAACCAGTGTGAACTCCGCCTTATGTGTGAAGATCGTGTTACGGTTGAACAGCTGATGGCTTCGGGTGTCGCGCACCTCGCGACAAACTGTATGATAAAGGATAAAGATTTTACAGCGTACTCTCAACGAGAAACAACAAAATTAGTCACTATCGACTCGAGTCTATCTAACCCACAAGTAGCTTCAATTTATCATTTATTCAATATTTCGCTAAAACTATATGAAAACGAAACAATTGACGCAACTCTACATCGTGACATACAAAGGGTTGGACAACAACTTAAGGAATTAAAGAGCGTAGAGGCCCCCGATAAGGATTATTGGTCGTATCATCATGTGCATCATTATGCCATTAGCTATGGGCTGCTGATAGCAGCAATTGTGGTGATATCGGTGTACATGTGGAAAAGGAGATGTCGTCGGCGGAGGTTTCCGACGGTAGAGGCCTGGGCTTCGCCGACCAACAGCAATGGTGAAGTGAGTGAGCGAAAGCAAAGTATGGCTCCCCGGGAGCCTAGTGATCAGTGCATTGTTTGTCTACTTTGTACGTTGATATACTATTGATTGTTATTTTTATATTTTCTTTTAATAACTTTGACATTTCATATACTAGAATTTAGTGTTTTACTTTATATTGAAATTTATTTCGTTTTAAATTTAGCTATTTATGTGTATAATCTCGCCTCGGGAGCATGTACCGAACACTCGTACATAATTTAGGAACCAATAAGTAAGACAACTCAGTACAAGCGCGTCACGCGGTAACGCAAGGCAGTTGCATCGCGGCAGCAGTCCGATGCATATACTCGTACATACTCCCCGGCTTTTATAGCATTTTAACTGAGAATCAATAAAATCGGTTTTATAATTAAATTATGTATGGTAATGAGGGTGTTACCAGTTATGGTAAGGAGGAAGGATGTGTGATGGTAGTGGCCTAAGTGATCTAGGTCACGCATGTAGTCGTGGTGCTGGGAACGCGACGCAAATAAATTACAAGAGTCCGATAAACAAAAATAAACAGTTTATTTCACAAGCACAATAACAGTTTATACTACACGAAACACAACACAAAAGAAAATTACCATAAAAGACAGAAGGAGAGAGAGTGATATAAGCACTAGTAAGCGTATCGTAGTTGAGCGATCAAGTGACACGGGTGTTACGCGGGACGAAAGAAAGCCAACTATCGGATGGCGAGCGCGGACTGAGCAGCGCGCGCGCCGGCCGATCCCGTTAGCGGGGTGTGAGAGGCGCGGAGAGCAATGAAATCGCCGCGCGGCTGCCCAGCCGGTGTTGGCAAAAATCGGCTAGTAAAGTGGCGCGTTGACTCCAAAACGCGCCAGGTTCGCGTCCGCGTGTGTGTGTTTGAGTGGGTGTATGTATGTGTGTGATATGTAATGTGTAATGTATATAAAGTATAAACATAATATAATACATAAGTGTAAGTGAGCGTGTGTATGTAATATATATTATAAACTACATAAATACGTATGAATGTGAGACGAAGGTGCCCACATATGTTTTATTGTGTGAACCACACAACATATTTTTTTTTAAACTACAATAATATTGGTACAATAATTTTGGTAGTGTAGTGGTGTGTACAGTTGGAACCGGTTTATTCCGTTTGAGCTAAAGCGGTCACGATCAACAAAACACCCAGCCAGCGACGTGAACAAACAAACTAGGACACCGTTTCGAACATCGTTTTGAGTATTGATATACACACTCCCAATACATTTATATCATGTCGTGAATGCCGAGCGCGGTCCACCTGTCGACGTGCGGCCGCTCGCCGCTCGTTCGCCCCGCCGCTCGGCCGCTTGACCGGTATAGACGGCAGACGTTTAAGTGACATCTATGCCTCAAAAACTTTAATGTGTGTTTATATTTTAATTATGTAAGCTTGATTTAATAGATAGATAGATAGAAAGGCGACAGTTTAATCATTTCTTTTATATTAAATAAACATTCACACGCAAACACACAGACTCAGTAGTGTACACATACATAAATATGACAGCACAAACACGAACAAACATTAATTTGTCACATAAATTTTTGCACCGGTAATCGAACCGAACAGGGCTACTGAGTCGTCGGTTAAATCTGAAGAATATGTATGTATGTATAGTAGACGATATAGGTTAAGATAAGTAGAATCGAAATTGCACGGTGGGGAGGATTTCAGAGAACATAGGGCTGATTGATGTGACAATGCGACATTTAAACGAGCAACACTAATCGCTCGCCACGTACCGAGACGCAACCACGGTGAGCAGAGGGAGATGGCACGGGTGCTGCGGGGGACAACTAGTGAACCTTTTCGCTGTCCGTGCGACACCTGTCCTCCCATGTTGTCGCCGTGCAGCTCGCTACACCCGATGACTCGGTAACCCTGTCTATTTTGACTTCTAGTATGAGGCCATCTAGCTTTAAGAGTCAAAGACGGTCCGTGTTGTGAGTGGAAAAGTTCTCGATTTTGATTCACTTAAATTTATTCAATTATCTATGAAACATAATGGCAAGACGCCACATCCTACCGATTTAAATTTGAATATAGCGCACCTATTACATTGGGTTTCCTTAATGGATAGTAGGACCGAAACAACAGATATGCCTTCGTTTATTTCTGACCAGTTAAGAAAAATGTGTAGCTTAGTAATAAGGATAGATCCTACCATAATGTTTAAGTACGAAATAAAAGTAAAGAAGAAGAAAAGTTCGTTAAGTCTCATTCCAATATATTTCGCATGTACTCGTGTTTAAACTGTGAACAAGAACCTGTTGTCTTTTATTTTCTGTAAAACATAACAGGTGTACCTTCACTATTAGGATAATCCGAATTTATTAATGTGGGTTTCACTGAAGGAAAACACACTCCCTGTGATGTTTTAACGAAGAAACCTGTGGCACTCGAGCCGTACTTCGTAAGTATGTAAAACTTAGTTTAGATTAAAAAAGAACGCGACGAGTTACGAGACCTTAAGGTTTATTACGACGCCCAAGGGACGGGCGCGACGGGCACGGCGGTCACGGCGGTCACGGAGGGTAGTTTTCACTATTCAGTTTTTATGTAATAATGAAAATTAAGCACATCGCTTCACATATGTACTCAACGATTGGTTAAATAGTGGATCTATTACAATTTCACTACGCTTACTTTCATAGTTGTAAACTTCTCACTCACTAGTACAGATGAACATATTAATGACATGGATGCCTAGAAATAACATTGTGGAAACCGGTTCCGCGCGAGTTTAAACTTACTTTGTTGTGTGTGTTGTTTTTACAGATGTGCTGAGGAGGTTTTTCCACTGTTTCTTCTCCTCCTATGCGCATGCGATGTCGCTCGTGTTTGTTTGCGTTTATAAGGTTATGTAGATTAAAAAAATTGTTACGTGTTACCAAAACGACCCAATTTCAAACGATGGCTATTGTTGTGGTGTAATCGCCGTTGACGTACGACATAAAATTAATTTGCAAAACAGTGGGTTTCGTAGACGTCTATCGGTCTACATATATCGACTGCCAGAGGTCGACCAGGGGCTACGAAGGGCCCGCGACAACGGAAAAAAATGGGGTCCATGAGATGTAAATGGGGGCCCACGACAGTTGACCTCATTTAGACAGGTCGTGATTTTAATTTTGCCATTCCATTAATGAAATAATCCATATTTGTATGCAGATAATAGGTATCCATTTACTTTCATAACACCTTCTTATAAATATATTATATTTAAACATATATGTGTATAGCTTACATTTTTATTTCCTCTACGTGTAAGTTTTTATATAAATAATTTATTGATTGATTGATATATCGTAAAAATATTTTTCTGCGGTAAATGGCAGCTTGTGTCAAATTTTTGCCAGACCTCCAAATTTGTGTGAGCAAAAGATCACGGAGAATTGTTATTTCGTTTTTACGTGAAACCGTTATAAACAGACCTAACTTATTAATACGATATTCGCACATTCAATAATGCGCAGAATAAATAAAAATGTTGGCTGTACTTCTTGATTCAAGATAATATTTAGGGAGCCCGAAATTATCCCAGACGAAGTAAAAAAAATTTTGACTTATGATTTTTTATTTTCACCCTACATTTCAATAAAATACATACCATATACAATAATAGTATACAATAAAGTTAATAAAATCCTAAATATATATCCACTCATTATCCGTGAATTTAAATCTAAATTGACAGATTTCTTGCAAAATGTAACATATGATGAGACTGAATTACTTATTTCTACTGTATAATCAGAATATCACACTCTTAATATCACAACTCACACACGCACACACACAACTCACTAATATACACGCGCGCACGCCCACACATGCATGCACACTCACACACACTTGCAAACACGCACTTACACTCAACACATTCATACACATGCATACGTGCATATAACTTAATGTTCCAATTTAATAAGAATATTGTAAAGTACTCCGAGGTGGGCGTAAATAGTAGCGACACAGTTTTACACTATTACTACTGTTTACGATCATTATACTATTGTAAATTTGTTTTTGTTGATAAAATAAATAAATAAATACACTCGTGGACAAAATTAGAGGAACGCAAAAAAAAGGTTTAATATCTCGTGTTATAATTATCGTGCGTACTGGCCACATACATTAATATACTCTATGAAAATAAAAAAGTTTTGAAATGTTCTTTGTTCGAATTTCATTTGTTTTTGTGTCATTATTGCGTAATATTACGTTCTTTCGTACTGCGAAAAAATTTGCCAACTTTTGAATTTGAATGAAAATTTTGGTTATGTTTAAATTTTTGCCTTGGCTTCCTTATTTATCG
>PDGT01000160.1:46229-74892 GCA_003671415.1 Megathymus violae | reverse complement strand
TGGATCATTAACAGCAGTACGATATGTAACTGAGATTTTGGAACAAGTTGTAGTGCCATTTGCCCCTTTCATAGGAGACGGATTTGTTTTTATGCATGATAATGCACGACCCCATATTGCAGCCGTGGTTGTTGAATACTTTCGAGACCTTGAAATCAACACTATGGGGTGGCCAGCGCGCTCACCCGACTTAAACCCCATAGAGCATGTCTGGAACAAGCTTGGAAAACAAATAAAGAAAAGAATTCCTGTCCCCGCTAATTTGACAGATCTCAAAAACGCGTTACAAGAAGAATGGACCGCCATCCCTCAAGATTTTATTGATAACTTGATTAGAAGTATGCCAATAAGACTGGAAGCAGTTCGAAGAGCTAGAGGGGGCAACACTAAGTACTGATTACAGCCCACATTATAGCCTTTTTAAGCATTTATGAATAAAAAAAAAATTTAATGTTAAGTATAAAAATGTTTCTTTTCTGTAATTTTTTCTTTTTTTCTGAATTTCGTTAATTTTTATCCTTTAACTTTGTTTTTTCGACTTTCGCATTTTTAAAATAACGAAAAATAAGCAAAATACAAATTACTATACTTAATTGTCACAAATTTCCATGATATATTGTTTTACACGCACTTTTTTTTGCGTTCCTCTAATTTTGTCCATGAGTTTAAATAAAAACTTATTGTTCACACTTCACAATTATTACAAATTTAAACTTTCAAAGTGAGTAGCACTAAGTCAACTGTCAAAAACACCTTTGAAATTGATGAAAATTAATATTAGGTAAACAAGGGATCTACCCAAAACCGAAAAACAAGCCAAGCGGTCGAGAAGGTAAAAAAGTTTGAGGAGCTCTGGTTTAGAGGGACAAGTATTAATCTCGTGATAACGATTGTCTATCTCAGTTGTACGACTACAGCCTTCAAATGGACCACAAATATACTTAAATAATATGAATTCAGCACACTTTTACCACTTGGGTGTCTAAAGTCCATTCATCAGTGGTATTCATTCGTAGTGAATTAAGTCTATTAATTAATCTTTTCTCCTTGTGATGTGAGTAATTTGTAGTCCATATAAATGTGTGTTTTTATATATTAATGAACAGTGTAAAACCAATCTTCAAGCGTCTCACTCGCTCCTAATACGTACCTTATTAGATGGCGACTCTACCCAAAAAAGGCGGCAGCGCGCGCGCTACATACGCGGTGTAAATTCGACGCGCTTTAACTATATAAGTAAAGCAGTGATTCAAAACAATGTGCAAGGTTTTGAGACGTATAAAGCCTTTTTTTTAACAAGATGAATTGTTCACTGGCTGCCGTGCGTAAAGTGCAACGTGAAAATTACGATGGGTAAATCTCAGTCCAAGGAGCAGATCGTGGTGCACAACTCCATTGGAGGGAGCAACAGCGTTTAGTTCGAGGAGCTACGTTTCCACATATCTAACACTAGCATAATCCTCATTGTTACTGCTGTTTTCAATATGCCTGGTGGTGCTGTGGTTTGTCTATAAACAGTACCGAAAATGCCATGTACACTGGGCAAGAGAAGAGTTTATGAGAGGAGTTCGTAATTCTTTTATATGGAGACGTCTGCAGCAGCATCTGCCGGCTGTGTACCCTACGCCTGCGCAGCCCATATCTCAGTCACCGGCGTCTATGAAGATCGACGAATGTAAAGTGTAATGTGCGTGTTATGTGTCGGTGTTTTTTCTTATTTTAATTTTTATTATTTTCCCGTCTCGTGCCCTGTATGGATATGATAGTTTATATAGCCATAATTTTAACTAAATTTTATTACTTTTTGCAACTGTTCCTTACTTCTAATTTCAATATAGGGCAATTTTTATAAAAAAGTTATACGAGGAACTGTTGGAGGTAAGAACTATATCTAGAGAACTAGATCTAGAGTATCTGTAGAAGATAGGTTGATACAAGAACACTAAGGAGTTTCAAGAGTTGTACTCGGAAATAAGTAATTTGTGTAAAATATCAGAGTCGAAGAGTTCTGTAGAATAGAGAAATTTGACCTCAAAGTTGCTTTAAATTTATTACCAGTTATGACAGATGAAGTATCTATCACATAGCAATTAATTGATGGGATTGATTATTTTAGTTCTGTTATTGACAAGGGCACGCATAAAAATTTAATAACATTCGTTTTGAAAAATAGATTGTCACAGAGTGCTAAATTAAAATTATCTAGAGACTATGAAAGTGTTTCTAAGCTATTGTGTGACATGAAGAAAATTTTATTGCCTCAGAAATCAGCTAGTGCCTTACAAAAACAGTTACTAGGGTGTAAACATAATGATTTGTCCATTGAAAATTTCGGGAATAAACTTTCCAAAATGTTTGTCGATCTAACGATTTCGCAATCCGACAACGACACTAATAAATTTGATATTTTAAAATCAATTAATGAGAGACAGACAATTAGACAATTCAGCGACGGATTGAGAAATCGTACAATCAGCACTATTATTTCAGCTCAAAAATTTGAGACGTGAAAAGATGCAATTCAGGCTGCAGTCGATGAAGACGGCTTATCATCAAATTCATCAGCTGAAATTTATACACTAAACAAGAATATCAAGCATAACCGTACACATTATTCCAGGCCACCTATGTCCTACAAAAATCATCGAGGTGCGTATTATTCTGGACCCCAGTAACGCAATTACAGGTGTCCTGGTCGTTGGTCGCAGCCAGAGCAGTCACGCAGAGGCGCTGGCTCCGCGGCCCAGACGTCACCTCGTGGTAGAGGTCAACCTCGAGGTAGGTGGAATAAACATAGATATGTTAAGGAACACGTTCGAGTGCTACGAGTATCTCCAGAAAATAGAGCTTCTGAGTCACCGATAGAGCCAAGTACATCAGCTCAACATAAAGAGACCGAGAATCAGTTTTTTTCGAGACTAAGTCATAACATTTTGAATAGTGATAGTAGTTATTGTGTAGAGTTATTTTTAAATGACCTACAGGTGTTAAGTTGGTTGATAGATACGGGAGCTTCCATATCGGCATTAAAGTATAAACATGTTCTAGATAATCGTATTTCAGTCTATAAAGAAAATATTATCATAAATGGCATCGGAGGAAAAGTGGAAGCAATTGGATATGTTTATTTGCAGTTAGTCATAAAATCAGACAATTATCAGTCAGACAATTAATCATAAATTTTATGTATTTGATACCTTACCTTGTAAGACACACGGTATTTTAAGACAAGACTTTTTAAGCAAATATAGATCGATGATAATAATAACACTTTGTCGTTATGGTGTGATGACAAACATCAAACTTAACTTAATTAATTGAAGGAGTCATTTAAGTAACGTACCGGCTAGGTCAGAATCAATACACTATATAAATACGAACTTAACTAAAGAGTGTGTAGTCTTGTCGAAGGAAATAAGTGAAGGGATTTTCGCAGCGAGTACCTAAGCTACACCAGTTAGGGGTAGAATACCTATACGAATTTTGAATACGACTGACAGTGACGTATCATTATCTAACATTAATATTGATATACAGAGTTCCTTCTGAACGATATATGCGTTTTTGATAAAAATGTGAAAAATGCAGCGCGCGTTAAAAATTTATTTTCTAATCTTAACTTAAGTCATTTAATAAAGAAGAACAAAGAGAGTCTTTGTGCTAAATATTCAGATGTATTTTTTTTGTAAGGAGACAAGTTATCATCCACAGATCAACATACTATTAATTTAAAACCTAACCGGTTTATTCAATACCATACAGAATGTGGTAAATTCGCAGAAAAATTAAATTAAAAATTAGGTTGATAATATGTTAAAGGAAGGAATTATAGAACCATGTCACAGTGAATGGTCCAGTCCTATTTTGCTGGTACCAAAGAAAGCTGACAATAATGGAAACAAAACGTGGAGATTGGTTATGTACATAAATTACAGAAAATTTAATAATTGTATACATGATGATAAATTTCCACTAACAAATATTGCGGAAATATTAGATTCATTATCCGGTTGTATGTATTTTTCACATTTAGATTTACATCAAGGGTACTATAATGTTAACTTAGATACAGACAGTCGCAAATACGCTGCTTTTTGTTCAGGACAATTTCAGACGACTAAAATGCCTATGGGACTTAAGACTAGCCCAAGTTCATTTGAAAGGATGATGACTATGGCAATGACAGGTCTTACATATAAAAATGTTCAATATACCAAGATGATCTCGTATGTTTTAGTCGTGATTTACAGTCTCATGTTAAAAATTTACAGGATATTTTTGAACGCTTAAGGAAAGTAAACTTAAAATTAAATCCACAAAAATGCGATTTAAAAAAAAAAGAATTACATTATTTAGGACACGTTGTGTCACCTCAAGGTGTTATGCCTGATCCGAATAAAATAGAACGAAAACTGACGAAGTTAAACGAGTCGAAGCTTTCGTTAACTACTATAGAAAATTTATTCCAAATTTTGCTGCAAAGGCCTATCCATTAAATAGTTTGTGTAGAGCTAATGCATTATTTATTTGTAGCGAAGAATGTCAAAAATTTTTTGAGTTGCTAAAACAAAGCATTATTTCACATCCTGTATTACAATTTCCTGATATTTCTGAGAGCAATACATTTGTGTTACAAACAGATGCATTGGGTTATGCTATTGGTGCGATGTTGTGCAATGGCGATGGTAGACCCGTTGCATACGCGAGTCGAAGTCTGAATAAAGCAGAAATAAGATATCCAACTATTGAAAAAGAATTACTGGCGATTCTATGGGCAGTTAAGCATTTTAGACCTTATTTATATGGTCATAATTTTAAAATTCAGACGGATCACAAACCGTTAATATCTTTAGTATGAGAGATCCTTCGAGTAGGTTGATGAAATTTAGATTAATTTTAGAGGAATATGATTTTACAGTGGAATATCTAAAGGGAAAGCATAATTCAGCTGCTGATGCCCTTTCACGATTAAATATTACGTCAGAGGAGTTAAAGGAAATTAATCAAAATATAATTAATGCTATGACGAGAGGTCAAAGAGCTAGGCAAGCACAAGATGCTATAATTTCTAATGATAATCAATTATTATCGAACGAACAACCTAAGTTTGTAGAGATATGTAGTAAGCCTAAGCATTTACCTGAATTACGTTTTATAACTGAGGAAGAATTAAGAAAATATCGCAATTTAAATAAAATATCATATGAAAATAATTGTTTATGTTTTTTACCAGTGCTAAATACTATTTTTATCAATCCGGCTTCTCTATCTCAATTATCGCCAGGCGAATTTGTGAGAGAGCTAGATAATTATTGTGTAAAACTAAAAATTAATGAAGTATATTTTATTAAAAAAACCAATAATAATATCTTTATTAAAAAGCTAGTAAACGAAGTGCAGAAAATAAGACGAGACTATGTAGGTCCGCGAATATGTGTATTAAACGACGTTAAAAGAATCGATAATAGCAGTGTTTTACCTGAAAATAAAACATTAAATACTTACCTTATTTGAAGGTTTGTTATCTCGTGGTGGAGAGACGCCAATGTGAAAAGGAAGAAATTATAAAGATTGATGTGCGACAAATACAACTTATTAATTTATGTATTTTAATGACTCTGCAAAATCAATTCGATTGTTGTTAGAGAACATCACCTCTTTACAATAATTACGTTAGCACACTCACACCTCCGCACCAGGATTCCCTGTGTTGCAGGTGGCATGGACATATACGAATATGATATCACAAACACCCATGACCCGAGAACAAACATTTATCTGTCACATAAATATCTGCCCCGACCGGGAATCGAACCCGTTTTGAACCCTCCGATTGGAGTGACTTTATGACTGCGATCATCTCCTTTCGATTGTAATGAAGCTGTTGCTCCTTTTTCGTTCAGGATCCTGATACAGCACATCCGTCTATTTGAGCCTCCTATACTATATCCGATGCGTTGGTGGTTAGAAAATGTGTGGCTGGGGGATAATAGATCAAAGAAGACCGGTGACAGTTTTGTAGCCACCATTTCAAGTCCTCGTGTACGTCTGGAGGTAGAATGAATGTAATACTGTGAGACTCTTACGATGCTGTTTACTCGTAGAAACATTTGCGTGGCAAAGTTTAAAAGGCCCACCAAACTCTGTAAAGTATCCAAAGTTGTTGTATTGTTTTTAATAAACCTGTCTTTTAATTTTACTATCTTTTCGAGAGGCAATGATCTCTTGTTGAGCTAAGGATCCCATAAAATACCGAGAAAAATAAGATTTTTACAAGGGGTAGTGACAGATTTTTGAAAGTTTGTTTGCCATTCAAAATGTTGTAGTCGCTCTTGTACTATTTGAATACTATTTTGCAGTATCTGACGGATCTGATGCGCCACCAGAAAATCATCCAGATAAATTAATATTCGAATGAATTACCATCTTAAAGTTTGTGTAACTCAGTTTGTCAGAGACACGAACACTTTGGTCGCTGTACTGAGGGCCAAAGGGAAGGCATGTCATTTGCAACAAATTTCCCTGGTATAGCAACCGAAGAAATCGCCTGCGAGTCTGAGCTACCAGTATATTGAAGTACACTTGTGAGAGGTCCACCTTGGCTAATCAATCCTCTGGTTGAAGAAAATCTGGGACACGAAAAATATTTATCAGCCGGAATGGTTCTGTGACCAAAACCATATATGAACCAAAAACATAGTTGATATGAAACTGGGGTTCTTCTTCTTTTCCCACCAGTCTGACAGTCGGGAATTGAACGCCGCTTTCTATTGTTTTTGACCGGCTCTTGTCTGTTGGGTCTATTAGAATTTCCCCTTGGGCGAATGGATTTGCGAAAGTTATGATTGTTAGGAGTATCTTTGATATTGTTACCACTTCCCCGCGAAGGATGGTTATTACCACAACCATGCTGGTTGATGTGAGCATGTATGCGGCATTGAGCAACACGCGTGATGTGAGGAACCCTGCGAGGGCCTAGAAAAATTAGCTAACCCCTGCGAGGAGTAGCGAGTGGCAGTCGTAACCTCAGACTGGGAGGCAGATTTAAATCCACTTGGCTTATTGGGGGGTAAAAAAAAGGATTTCTAACCCCTCCGTTTTTTTTCTAAAACCGATGTTAAAGTTTCCGAATTGAAAATATATATAGTTATAGTCAGGAGTGGAGTAAAAATAAACAAATATCAAGAACACCTACTTTTAACTAATTTTAACATTTATTTATCACAAATTACATTCGTCTAATCTCCAAACAAAGAAAATAATTTGTTCACTTACAAAATAGATCGAGACACCGTTCTTTACGTCCGCCTGCTCCGAATGCCAAGGAAAAAGTGAAACCGAACTAGTGAGGGTTCTTGCTTTTATACTTATTCCTACCCTACCCTACTACCCTCTCTCTTATAATATTATTTGGATGGTGGGATTTCGCGTAGAGTGGACTTGATAAGTGAGTTTCAACACATCCACATTCACCACATCCACATTCAGTGAATGTCCACAAATTAACATGTCTGACGAAACCTTCTGATATTCAACCTGCGAAAATAATTCTGTAATGTTTTCCTGCAAAATATCAGGGGACATCTCACCTTTTTCGCGAGCCCAGGTGATGAGATGCATTATGGTATTTTGCAATACCTCTCTTTGTTTTAAGATGCAAAAAGTCAGTGCACCATAAGCTTTTCAGCATATGATAAGTGTCGAAGTGAGTCATAGGAATTTATTTCTTTATTGGTTTCTAGGTTGGTAAAACCAGGCGTGTGATTGTAGGACGTCTGTACTTCTGAGTATCTAACTTCGGTCCACTGAGGCTTGTCAAAATGTTGAATATTTCACAACTCTACGAACAGCTCAGGAGCCCTGTGAATAGCTGGTTCTTTTAGCTTAACATGAATATCAAATTTAAATTTATGCGTGTCACCTACTTTGTCCTCCTCACATCCGAATTCGTATAATGATCTGTAATCCATTAGGGAAATTTCGTCACTATCTTCTACGTTTGCGGTAACACAAGGTGGGGTTCCAATAGATTTCCCTGGTATATTCGCACATGTGAAACCAGTACCACTCCCAAAATAAATGTGGTTAAGTAATTCATTTACTTCACAACTTAATTTGTGTAATAAATCATCTTTGCGACTACGTTTGCCCCCTTTTTAAGGTGACGACGAAGACGTCGCTTCTTATGACGCGACCCTGATGATGACGTGGACGAGGAAGTAGAACTACTACTACTGGACGAATTCATCCGTTCGTGACTTAATGTCGATCCGTCATTCTGCAGCCCCGATGGACCGGTATCGCAATATTATCACTTGGATCAGCCATTCTAAAAGTTGAAACTGTATAATGCTGATCAGCGAGAAAGAAATGTGAAACAATTAGTATTAAATGACCTGTATAATTTAAAATAATGTAAAATTGTACCAGGAATTATAAAAATGTAGGGTAGTTTAAGAAAGAAAAAGATATACTAAGGCGATGATTAGTGAATAAAATCGTTCGTTTTTATCAATTGTTGTTAAAAATATAGATAGAAAAAATAAAAATGTAATTATAAAAGACCTAGAGGGAAGTTTTCTGTGCAAAAAATATTATTGCGTAGTATTAATAATGGTAAAGCCGAACGGTAACACCGTTTAATATAAGTGCTTTACCCACTCGCAATGGTTGCACAGACTTCATCATTATGTTAATAATAAAATATTACTTACAGTTTAAACTCGATGGTTTCACTTTTCACTCAAATAATATGCACTATTGCACTCGCAACACTAACTCGGTACCTATGTGGTATAGACGTTATAATTCGAGCGTACTGTTAGCGTGTTGTTGCCTAGTAGACAACTGTTCGCTGCGGAGAATTTGACGCCAATGAATCTTAGAATACGGCCCTTGTACCTGTAAACCTCGGGCCGAGTCACCTGGTGGAAGAGAAAAACCAGATGCGCGAGCGAGATAGAGAGGTTAAAGGGCAAGGAAGGAGTGAAGAAGAGGGAAGATATTGCGGAAGTAAACTGAACGCCTCTCTCAATCTAGTAAGCTTCAAATAACGGTCGTGTTTAATAAAGATGACCAACGCGTAATTATCAATGATTTTAATCTGCTACCCACGAGTGCTCACGCAGGTAGCAGACGGATGATAAATAATATTAAAAAATATTATTTTTGGCCAGGTCTAGAAGTTGACGTAACGAATTTTTTCAAAAGGTGCGATAAATGTCAAAAGCAAAAACATTCATCGCATCATACGAAACAACCGATGGTTATTACAACTACGGCGAATTCTGCATTCGAAAAAGTTTATTTGGATCTTGTAGGTCCTTTGGATAGAGATTATAATAATTATGTTTACATTTTAACTATACAGTGTGAACTGAGTAAGTAAGTCGAGGCTTATCCGTTATTTTCTAAAAATTCAAGTGAGGTATCTAGGAATTTTGTCAATAATTTCATTCTTAAGTACGGCATCCCTAAGAAAATTGCTACGGACAGGGGTACCGAGTTTGTGTCAGCAACGATGAAAGAGGTATGTAAACTTTTGCATATAACACAACTACAATCAACGGTGTACAGACACGAAAGCATTGGATCTTTAGAAAATTCACACAAACATTTGGGTAGTTATTTACGAATTTAAACAGAAAATAATTCAGAAGCATGGAGCACATGGCTACCTTTTTGGTGTTTTTCATACTTCATATACAGTAGTCCTTTTGAGTTAGTTTTTGGCAAAAAGTGTAATTTACTTTCAAAGTTAAATTCAGGTACAGTAGATCCATTATACAATTTTTATAATTATCCTTTAGAATTAAAATACAGAATACAAACTTCACAAAAGGAGGCACAGAATAATTTAATTGCTAGTAAAATAAATAGGAAAGCCAAATATGATCGTAACATTAATCCAGTATTGTATAAGCCTAATGATCTTATATTAATAAAGAACGAAACTGGTAATAAGTTCCAAAGTATTTACTCAGGTCCTAATACTGTAATTAAGGAATGTTTACCTAATGTGGAGACATCAAAAGGATAATAAAAAGTATTTAATTCATAAGAATAGAACCAAATTATACGTACTTAACTTCTAATAATATTTATGAATTTAAAACTTCAAGTGTTACTAAATATTAATGATAAATACACAATTGTACTTTCAAATACAGTAAATTTAAATAAATGTTATGTTAAATGTTGAACTTTTATATTTTATTAAGACTATTTACTTAACTATGTTAACATTTTACTATATTTTTTTTGCGTGTAATGTATTTTTCTACTTTTCTACTTTACAAGATAAAAAATAAAATGAATTATCATTTATTTTATTTTTGTCAGCGGTGGAGGTGTGATGTGAGTAATTTGTAGTCCATATAAATGTGTGTTTTGATATATTAATGTTACGAAGCTTCTCGAAGTCGGCAGGCTTACGAAGTCTCTAGAAGGGTGGCCGACCGTTGCGGTGAGAAAAACAATAGTGGCAAACAATAGAGGCAAACAATAGAGGCAATAAAAGAGAAACCCAGGTAGTAATAAAAACTACCTGGGTTACTCCAGGCCAATCTGGCCCGTATGCCTCAGGTAAAAGGGGCGAGATTAGCATAGGTGAGGGCCGAAATGGGGCTGGTTACCTGACCCGCTATTGTTATGTCGATTTCCGGGAATTCCTGTTGTTGTTGTTTACTACAACGAAGGGCGTGGAAGGATCTGGAAGCCCGGAAATCGATATAAATAGCGGGCAGGGTCGGCCACAAGGCATTCGGTCTCCGGATACGAAGTGAAGAGTTCTCTCCCTACGAAGCGAATACCTGCGATCTACGAGTGTAATTGTGATTGTGAAGTGTGTGTGAAGTAAAATAAAGTCTCTGCGGGACTATTGTGGCATTTTTTCGAGCCTACGGATACCGACACGTAACATTAATAAACAGTGTAGAACCAATCTTCAAGCGTTTCACTCCCTCCTAATACGCACCTTATTAGACCTGTTAGTGTTGACTAATCCCATGCAAGTGGAACACTGTAACTACATTGATGAATTATCTATTTTTTAGCATTTAATACTTCTTAGATAGCATACTGAACAAATCACTGTAAAATATTAATAATTAGAGTAAAGTTTAATATCTGAAGTAATCTTTATAAAATTTTAATGAAAAGGACAAACAATAATCTTAATATATTTAATGGCAAAAAAGACAAAATTTACTCGACTTAATTACACTTAATTAATATTAATTAACTCGATTACACACCGTATTTATTACTTTTTAATGGTTGATTATGTACAGTGTAAATGCTTTGTTCTCGTACAACTTATACGCGCGTTATGGCGTGCGAAATACGCACGTCGCTCCCTTTGATGGCCGCCAATGTTCCGAACGTTTATCAGTTACCAGTTCCACAATACATTACCAAATACAACACTAGTCTACGTCACACGGGCCGGCGGATGTCGGACGCCAGCGGGGAAGATGAACACGACGCAATCTAGTTCTAATGCAATCGCTCAGGACGCACTGACGTCAGCAGACATACGTTGGTCGGAGTAATCGATGCGCGGAATTGTGTTTGCGCACATTTACGTACAAATTGATTATTATTGTTTAACGTTACACTGACTCGCACGTGAATGGACCTGGCTGCCTTAAATAATTGAACCCTAATGGATACAGTCCTTTTAATGCGATGCTAATCTATACTTATTACTAGGGATTGTGACTTTTAGGAGTGTCTGAACGCGACGGGGGTTGACCGGAATAGACGGTACCTATTTAAAAATATTTTGCTGTTTGAATTTGCATTTGCAAGCAACAAAATTTAAGTGAATATAGAAACAACATCAAAACCATCTGCAGGAATATAAATTCATGAACAGAGCGAGACATAGTAACTGTATTATATATAAGCAGCCCGCACGACTTCGTTCGGACACAACAATAATGATAATCATTATTACGAACACTTCATACATACTATATAGCCTGTGTCCGACCGGAGTGCAAGTACCTTTCTAATAATAAATATTCTTCATATAGGTGCCGTAGTTCGGGAGATTACTTTCAACATATACACAGTCACAAAATTCGCATTCTCTTTTTATGATATTAGTATGGATTATATTAACAATTTTAAAATGTTTATATTCAACACTAACAAACTGCCCTCGCTTCGCTTCGGGAAAACTACACCTTACGCTAAGAAATAGTACCTCCATTATTTTAAATTAATTTATAACTTTTTTATTTATGGACGGATTGCAATGAAACAAACTTTAAGTATTAAGTGATGTTCACTGCAATATATTGGTAAAAAACAGAACGAAATCTGTTAAACCCTTTCTGAGATTAGCGCGAACAAACGCACAGGCAAACATACAAAAATTCTAACAACTATTGTTTTGTGTTCTATTGTGTTAATGTTTTTTCTCATATATGGTTCATGTACAGAATGAGAGAGATAGAATTTTTTTATATGTATAGATTATCGGACTAGACGATTTCTATAAAATTTCATAAACAACAACCTTTCAATGCCTCACTACACGGCCTGGAGCAATCGGCGTTTGGAATGTCACGGGCTCCATCCATCCAACCCCCGCTCACGGTGCACACTGCCAAACAACAGACGAGGGTACGTTGCCAACTCCCTGCTGTTGGAGTTTGACTCTTTACCACTAAGTGTAATCTCAAAAGTACTACTGCGCGACGGTACGATATTTCACGTACCGCACCCCTTCTACAGTCAACCGTGACACGTGTCTAACGAGATTCGCTAGGTGTCACGTATGTCCGCAGGTGGTGGTGAACACTGCCTGTCATTTGTCCCGTCCGCTTCTTTATCGACTCCGGACGACCCTCGCTTTCATTCGATTTTTCACTTCTTGGATGTTGGTAGCTGTGGGTTTGAAGAATCTTATTAGGGTTTAAAAATTAGTATCCTTTCTAAGTTCAAGAACTTCCCTCGAGAGCTCATCATAAAATCTTAAAACCGATTAAGTCTGCCAACCCGCAACCCTTCATCATAATGCAGCACGTGGACTCATCCGAACCGACCAGGCATCTACTAGAAAGGTAATATAACCATTTGTTTTTACCGACAATAATTTTAAACATTTCCCCAAGAAGAGTGAGCGTTTTTCAAATAAGAACAAGGTGCTGCTGCTACGTATTTTTTTACATGTATGAAATCGACGTCAAACAGATCTTCGCCAATTCTTATCGACTTCCTGCTCGTATTGAAAACTGCATCATCAGTATGCAAACTCAGTTTACAGCACAGGATATTCACTACTGTTCCTACGGTATGACATATTTCTTATCATATCGCACGTGCCCGGTAATTAATTATAAACGCTGCGCTTCGCTGTGCAAGCGCTGTGCACTACGCACTGTGCTATGTGTTCAGGCCGTGGCATATCTCACCCGCTCGCCTGTTACGGGTCGCAGTTTGCGCTCCATATCGCACAACGCCTTGCCTCGGTAATTAATTTTAACCACTCCCTTCGCGGATTCTCGACTGAATGCAAATATTGTATTCGTTGTTGTTATATAGTGTTAACATGTGTGCGTGACGCCCGCGGTAACGGTAATGCACATGTCACATTATGACACAATGTCACATTAAGACGGCAGTAGCGGGGAGAAACTCTTGACAGTTGACACTCGACAGACACTAATGACAGATGAGCGTGTCAACTTTCCGTCTGCTTCCTTTTGCGATCTCAGCTACCACCATAGAGTTACGTAATAGAGGAACACTCATCTCAAAATCGCGTCACTAAAACATAAATGTGCATGTGTGTGAAAAATACACTGATGTGCGTGACTTTTAGTGATGTCAAATTCACGTCCATGTATTATCGACATGAATGTCGACTATTCCATCACAGGTTTCTTTGCTATATTCAATTCGTTCTTTTAATTAATTATTACATGTTAAATTAATAACACCATGCTAATCCTAGTAACTTCTCTTTACTTCGCTTCTTCTAAGCTTAACATTATTTGAGAGACTAAAACAAAACGTGACTAAACGGTACTAAAGAAAACAATAACAATAATGCTTATTGGTTTTAATTAATTCTTTGATGTAAATCGATATAACTTATTGCCCTCAGAAAGGAAATAACCAACAAATTTTGGAGGTATAGATTCTTCATTAACATGTGTCAGTGATTTCGTAATAACATCAGTGATTTCGTGGAACAAAATAGTTGCCCTTAAAATGTCTACTGTAAACTGTAACATTGGAATTCATTTTTCTTTTTGAACTGCATTTACAGGAAACCTTGAAGAAGAAAACTTTGTCAATAAATATGAAATCACATTCGCCGTTTATTGTCATATCATAATAATAACAAATATAAAATTCGCCAAATTTTATCCATTTACGAAGCTAATACTATTCTAAAGCCAAAGATGCACCTTAATATCAGTCTATCTACTTTCTGTCCAATGTGTTTACAAGCTGAATTAATTGAGGACTGTTTTTATTTTTTGGATGCGGTAAAATTTTTTGATAAAATTATATTATATATCTGTGTTACATGCACCACAATAGTAATTTAATTTGTTTAGAAACTTCATTGTGTTTATCACAAAAACAAGCGAGGATATCGTTATTTTATATAGTTTATATTATACACTACTATACAGCTGTAGTATAAAGGTGGTGAAGTGAACGGGCCACAATATCACGCACGTGCAGACGAACTAGTTCAAAATAATATATAAAAAAATTATATAATAATAAATTCAAATGCCTGATAAAAATTAACAACTATCACTCCGCGTGCGGAGGATATTTGTAAATTTAACACGTAACTTACTAGTAAAAATTAATTGTATACGAGTGAAATATATTCATGAGCCAGTTGTCATCTCTTAGAACAATGTTGCATTTATATGTTCAGTGGGAGAACGCGTGTTTCACAAAATATTCATATTTCCATGGGCTGCTGGAATTCTCATGCAAATCGCACGCCCGTTGGGAAATAATGCAAATGAACTACGACGAATATATCGATAATGAGCTGCAATAGCTATCAGATACCATATAAAATATATATCAGTCGGAGTAAAGCGGACCGCCGCAAAATGGAAAATATGGGCCTATTTCTGATCAAAAATCTATATTCTTCAGATATTGATTTGAATTTTTGCACAAACAAAGTAGATAGTTTCTGTATTTTTTTTAAGTTAAGCATTTAACAAAAACTAGCGCGCGACTTCACTTGCAAGCCAGACAAAATCCATATATTTGACTCAAATATACTTGTTTTCTCGTTTTAAATTACCTAATTACCAAATAAAAATACAGAAATTAAAGATAGTGAACCGAATAATGTAAATATTTCTTATAAATACAATATCTGACTACCACCTATCGGTTGCAGAACAAATTTGTTAATATTTCTTAATCTTAATTTAATGTTTTATGGAAAGTAAATATCTTATTATTATATTTATAAATTATATAGTATTACCTTATGCATTGATTTTTTAAATCTTGGACAACCTCAGGATCCGCGATGAATTGACTCACTTTCAAAAGTGTGTTTTCGTCTAACTTCTTAACATTTTTTACGAATGGTTTACGAATACTGGTACCAACAACTAGAGCCGCAAGTATCTGCAGCAGATTTTCACAAATATGCTAGATAGGTAGCTACCTTCTATATAAAATAAAACCAAATTCAAAACTTAGGTATTTTATGGCGTTTGCATATAAAAATCGCATGTGACAATATTTTTAGAGTAATAATATTAGTAGATTCTAAGCCCACAATAAATATTCTTTCTACATATACATCACACAATATATCTTTCTTTGGAATTAATGCTCTTAATTAAACTCTAGAGAGTTCAGACGATATCGCGTTCTGTAACGCTGCTTCACATTATAACTTGTAACATCTAGATCCGCAGATATCCGCAGCTGATTGGTACATATATATACTAGAGAGGTACCTTCTGGATGAAATGAAATCAAATTCAAAACTTAGGTAAGTGCTAAAAGGTTAATGAAAGTTCAGAAATGAGGTATTTTATCGCGTAGTAATAAAAAAATCGCTTGTGACTATATAATAAAATATTAGCGGATTCTAAATTAACAATAAATATGCTTACACTAAATATCTTTTTTGGAACAAATACGCTTAATTGAACTCCGAAAGTTCACAATTTTCAAGTCGAATTTTACAAAATTTCCGTTTCCTCAATAGCCAGCTTGATTTACTCACTGTTTTATGTAATAACTTTATATAACTTATATGTACGATAAAGTAAGACTCCTCAGGTATAAAATGGAACTATAATAATATGAGATTTTCAAAAAAGCATTTATGATCAGGCCTTGTACCACCGTATTCCATAGTGCGCCGCGCCGCCCGCCGCGCCGCCGGCCGCGCCGAGCGTGCGGCCAATCATCGCAACGCACACCCAAACACATCCACTATGACAAAACATTATTTACCTACATACTGCAATATTATACATACCTAGTACACCAACATGGGCGAGGGCCGACCACGTGACATTGTAACAGACGGGAAGGTTGAGGTTTTTATTTTATATTGAATACCATTATTTACACGCGAGATACCAAATTAAACTTTTGAAAGAAATCAGAGCTCTCAATATTACCATTAAATGGTTTGTAAGCACAGAAACACAATATCAGCAATATTCCTATAGTCTAGACTCTAAGAGTGTGTCAAAGTAGAGTTTAAAGACTAATGTTAATTGGAGAAAAACGTTATCAGCGGACAAAATGGTTTAAAAAATTGATTTTGCGGTCCTAAAACTGGTCTCACGTAGGTATTGAAAAGTACCAATCGAAATCTCAAGATTGTAAAAAATTTAACCTGTCGTAAAACGGAACAGCCCAGTCGCGCCCCTTTTGATAATTTTTGTAGAATGTTCTCCGAAATCCAACTTGACGTCAGCTGTGTATCGCCATCGGGGCTAGGCGACTTTTATTAAGTGTCGCATTTTATAGTCCATTTATATATGTAAAGAAAACATATTTCTTTAATGTTTATTTTTCTAAATAAAAACTCTTTAGTACGTTGTATATACGTTTCAGTAAAGTAGATGAGATTTTTTTAAATTTATTCTTTTGTTTGTAATGACAATGTTAGATTTTGATTTGTAAAATATTTAGTAAAGAAAAATGTGGAATAATAAACTTTAAATGTCGTTTCTTTGGTAACAGGTAAGGGATAATATAATTATTTAGTTTTTGTGTTTTAGTTAAGGATTTTGTATAAATTTTAATAAAATAAGTCTTTGTTAACAGACCAACACATGTTTATTCCACCTCAATAATTCGGCACTTTAAATCTTATAAAACGAAATTTTTGTTTATAAAAACAGAAGATGGATAAATTTCCGTTTGAATTCAAAATATTACGAGGCAGAGATGGAAAATCAAATGTCTATTGTATTACCTCAATAACTACGAGTGATAATAAAGTATATGCTATACCAGAGGAGCTTCAATCTGCCGGTTTTCATAAAGATATAATAAAAACAGCCGCTTATATCAAGGTAAATAGTCTTAAGAAAAGATATCAAACTCGTAAAATTTGGATAACAATTACAGACGAACTTAAAGAAGCGTATATTGATGAAGATGGTAATCTACAATTTAAGGAACAATATCTAAAGGAAGTGAGTCAAGGACAAACTAATCAAGAAACAAGTACTTTAGAAAGATTATTTGAAAAATTGGTTCAAAATACTCAAGAGACTAGACAGCAAAACTTAAAGAATATTGCAGAGAAATTTGTGATTGAAAAATTTACAAGCAGAAATTCGAATGCAAGACAGTGGATGGATTTTTTTGAACAAGAATGTATACGCTTTGATGTGACAGAAGATGAGAAAAAAATTTAAATACTGAGGTTATTTATGGATAAGAGTTGTATTGATTGGTATAGTTCTATGGTTATAAAATTTACCATGAATTCAGAATGGACAATATGGAAAAACAAATTTTGTGAAACATTTACTAACAAAGGATGGAACAAAATTAACTACGCACTATTATTTAAATATAAAGATGGATTATTAGTATATTATGCTATAAAGAAAGAAAAACTTTTACTTGGTATGAGAAGATCAATCGATACAGGTACTCTGATAGATCTTATAGCGGGAGGTTTGCCTGATTTTATACTATATAAAATTGATAGAGAAAAATTAAAAGATACAGTGGATCTGTTCAATGAGTTGAGTAATTATGAGTATTTAGTAAAAAGGAAAAAATATTCCAGCTACAAAGGATATAGCAATACTAAAAGTAATAATAGGGGTGAAAATCGAATCTCATGTGAAATTTGTGAAAAACTCAACAAAGGTATCCGCTACCATCCTGAATCTGTATGCTGGTTCCGAACGAGAGAAGATGATAGAGTAAGAGTAGAAAACTTTAAACATGTAAATAACTCTGTAATAGAAAGCAGAGTTAAATGAAAATCAAAAAAACTAATAGTGACACCATTAATAAATATCAAACTGCTATTGAATAATACATTAGAAATATATGGAGTGTATGATCCAGATTCAAATGTTTCCCTTATTAATTCTAAGTTGTTGAATTTAAAAGGAAAAATAATAATTTAAATGAAGCCAATATAGTAACAATTAATGGTGTCAGGAAGACAAATGGTTTGACAACTTTAAAAATTAAAATCTTTGAAATAGAAGAAAATGTCGAAGTGTACATAATTGATGAACGAAATTTCAATACGATTTTTTGATTGGATTAGATATGACAAAAAAATTCAAACTAATCCAAACTGAAGATCTAAAAATATATCAAAAACAATGCTTAAGCAAGGAAAGCTAAGTCTATGTGAAGCAAGAAAATTCTATAAAATTAAATAGATATACTGAAGATGAAAGTATAGAAAACAAAAAACACAAAAGAATACAAAATTAATTTTAATGAACATGTCAAAGAAGGAGATTTTGAAATAAAAATAAGTCATTTAAATAAATATCAAAAATCTGAAATAAACAAACTGGTTAGTAAATATAATTCAGTTTTTGCAAAAAATAAATACAATGTCGGAACAGTTATAAATATGAAGCTAGAATAGATTTATTAATAGATAAATATTGTAGTAAAAGGCCATATAGATGCACTACAGAAGATAAAAAAGAGATAGAAGAACAAATAGCAAATTACTGGACAGCACGCTTATAGAGGAATCGTATAGCCCATTCGCAGCACCTGTTACTTTGGCGTTTAAAAAGGAAGAAAATAAAGTAGTACCTCAAGCTCAACCATTTCCATTAATAGATGATTTAATAACGAAGGCCAGAGATTGTAATTTTTTTTCAACTCTGGATATAAATTCTGCATTTTGGTCTATCCCTTTACGAGTAGAAGATCGGAAAAAGACAGGTTTTGTAACACAGGAAGGACATTTCCAATGGACTTGTCTACCATTTGGACTAAAAAAAGCACCTGCAATTTTTCAGAGAATATTAAGTAATATTCTAAGGAAGTACAAACTTACAGATTTTGCGGTTAATTATATAGATGATATCCTAATATTCTCTAAGTCTTTTGATCAACATATTCACCATCTAACACAGTTGTTGGAAGCAATAAAAATAGAGGGTTTCAGATTAAAATTTACTAAGTGCACATTTGCATCAAAATCAGCAAAATACCTGGGTCATGTGATTAAAAATAATTCTGTTAAACCAGTGAAAGATAACCTAATTTCAATAAAGGATTTCCCAGTTCCAAAAACACAGAAGAACGTAAGACAATTTTTAGATAAAATCAATTTTTATCATAAATATATACCAAGCAGTGCTATAATATTAGATCCATTACATAATTTACTCAGAAAAAATCAAAAATTTATTTGGTCTGATGAATGCCAAAGAGCTTTTGAAAAAATAAAAAGTCTCCTATGCTATCAACCAGTTCTAGAAATTTTTGACGAAGATTTACCAATAAATATTTACACGGATGTTTCTATAGAAAGTGTTGGAGCAATTTTGAAATAGGTACAACCCGATGGTAGTGAAAAACCAGTGGCATATTTTTCTAAAAAGCTAAGTGAAGCTCAAAAAAAGAAAAAAGCTATATATTTGGAGTGCTAAGCTATCAAAGCAGCAGTGAGATTCTGGCAATATTGGTTAATAGGAAAAACATTTACAGTTTATTCAGATCATAAGCCATTACAAAACATGCACTTAAAATCGAGAACTGACAAGGAATTGGGTGACTTAACCTATTATTTATTGCAATATGATTTGAACATAAAATATACTCCGGGAAAACAAAATTTGAAAGCGGACTGTCTTAGCAGGAACCCCGTCTTGGAGTCAAGTGAAAATTTAGATGAACAACTAAAGATTGTAAACTTGATTAATTTAGAAGATATCTTAATCGATCAATATAAAAATGAAGATATACAAAAGAACAAAGACAATATGATACAGAAACAAAATGTATATTATAAAAAAGTGAGAGGCAAAGAAAAAAATATTGTATCAGACGATTTAAGTGTAAATTTTTTAAGAAATATACATGACAAGCTTTGTCATATAGGCATGAAACAGATGCAAAAGACTATAAGACCTCTTTATATAGCCAAAAATTTAACAAAAAATATAAAAAACGTCTGTAAAAACTGTGAAGTTTGTGTAAGAAATAAATCAGAGGACAAGAAAAATTTGTATTTATGTCTCACTTAGGTCCGGTCACAAAGCCATTTAAAGTAATGTCTATAGATACAATTGGAGGTTTTGGAGGTTCAAGATCCACAAAGAAATACCTACACTTGTTAGTAGATCACTTCATTAGATACGCATTTATTTTAAACGTCAAAGACTCAGAATACAAATGATTTTATTAAGTTAGTCATGAACATAGCTGAAACAGAAGATATTGGTATGCTCCTTACCGACCAATATCCAGGGATAAATTCAAGAGAATTCAAAATATTTTTAAAAAACAAAAAGATACCTATGATATTTACTGCAGTAAATGCACCATTTTCGAATAGCCTAAATGAAAGATTAAAACAAACGTTGGTAAATAAGATCAGATGCAAAATAAATGAAAGCGTGGACAACAATAGCACATGAGTGTGTTAATAAATATAACCAAACTATTCATACAGTAACCGGTTTCTCGCCAAGTTATCTTTTGTATGGTACAGATGTCACAATCCTACCAGAAGAATTGAAGCGAGAAAAAACATATAATGACTGGATCAAAGATAGAACAACAGCTCTTCAGAATACAATAAAATCACATAACTACAATAAAATCTTATTTGACAAGAATAGGAAACATATTGAATTTAATGTAGGAGATAAGGTTTACGTGGAGAATGGCAATAAGTAAAACAGGAAAAAATTAGATGAACTAAAAATTGGACCGTTTGAGATTATTGAAAAAATTTCTAAAACAATTTACAGAATCACAAGAAAACAGACTCAAACATTTTCCATATCACAAAACTTATTCCTATACCTGTGAAAAAAGATAAATAAAAAGGAGAAAAAGATGTAGTTGATGAAAAAAAAGGATGTAAAAATGTATAAGTATTAAGAAGATTTACCCATAATTTTCTTCCCCGAGGGGGGAGATGTAAAGAAAATATATTTCATTAATGTTTATTTTTCTAAATAAAAACTCTTTAGTACGTTGTATATAGGTTTCAGTAAAGTAGATGAGATTTTTTTAATTTATTCTTTTGTTTGTGATTACAATATTAGATTTTGATTTGTAAAATATTTAGTAAAGAAAAATGTGGAATAATAAACTTTAAATGTCGTTTCTTTGTTAACAGGTAAGGGATAATATAATTATTTAGTTTAGTTAAGGTTTTTTGTATAAATTTTAATAAAATAAATGTTTGTTAACAGAGCAACACATGTATATTCCACCTTAATAATTCGGCACGTTATATATATATATATATATTTAACTAATATTTTATATTTAACTAATACATGTAACTAAATCTAAAATAATACTGTAGGTTTTTAGCAACAGGTATACTTTTCTGTGTTTTAAGCCCTCTCTTCTTATCTACTTACATTACAAGTTGACTGGTAGAGAGTATTTTTTGGCATTAAGATCGATTTTTATACCACAATGTGTTTGTTATTAGTTGTTTAAAGACTTAACATTTCGTAACGTTACTTATGCAGTGCTAGTATCTCCCGCTGTCTAGGCAACTTAGCCTTTACATTTCGAATACCAACTTTCATATTTCATTTCGAATTTCATATTTGGTACATTCGATAGTTTTAGTGATCGGTTTTCCTAGTATTAGAAACCAATTCATTTATTGTAATAGTTGCTTAAGAACCAATAAAATTTGCTTTATGATCTTCTTAACAAATCATCCATCCTAACGCTTATTTTCTATTCGGTGGGAGCGAAACTATTGTTGGAACAAAAAGTTTTTCTCACCTGACAACGTACGCAGACTAAGAAAACCTTTATATCGATAAAAGCATACCCACAACAACATTAACATGGTTTCTGCAGCGTATGCGATTAAATAAATTTTTAAGCAAATTTTTTTATACCTTGGTTCACGTTACTGAAGTTTTAGCAAGGATTCCCTATTTTTTCTAGTAATAAATATAGCCTATGTTACTCGGGGATAATGATGCATTCTTATGGTGGAAGAATTTTTAAAATCGGTTTTTGAGTTTATTCGTTACAACATACAAAAATACAAAGCTTTCCTCTTTATAATTTTCTTTAGATATATATGTGTCAGTCATGTTAGCACTGTTACTGTTATTACTCATATTATAACGAACAAACTATAACCAGACCCAAAGATTAACCGCGGAAAGAAACTACGAGTGGCTCATAATGTTTTTAACTAAGGGGGCATTAATTTGAGTGTAAGCATATCTGTGATATGTATGAATGTTCCTCCGAAGATGCATCTGAACAATCTGTGACAGGTACGACAGTTAAGCAGGTCCGTTTCAGGCTACATGATGACCAGACCTGATCGCGCCGGGTGCATTGCAGCGGTAACCATATAAGGAGATACAGTCATTCAACATATGATATGATCATCACGTCATCGTGTCATCGCGTCGGTCAAAATCGAGAGATTAGTGTCCAACGTGGACGAGATCTTAGCGAGGGCTTTAATTTTGCATTCTGCATTGCATTGTATTATTCTTCTGGATACATATAAAGTTTTAAAGTATTCAGTGTAGACACTTAACTTGTACTTATGCTTTTAAACGAACTGAAAATAAAGCAATGAAAAATGTACATATTTAAGATTGCTTTGTTGTCGATGTTAATGATTTTTATATTGATAACGATTCGTGCATGAAGACATAAATCTGTATAATAAAGCTGTGACGGAAAGTATAACAGTCAGACTTTGAATCGATATTAAGAGTAAAAAGTTTTTTTTAATTCTCTAGGTAACCGTCTGATACAGCATCTTGCGATACATACTCGTACCACATGCATTGAACAAATTCAAAAGATACTTAGCACATTTGCAACATACTTTTAAGGTACTCGTATTTAAATTAAAGTTAGTATGGGAGTTCTATTAACAGTGAATAATTAGTGAGAAAATTATGACTTCTGTTTAACAACGATGGGAATAACTCATAAACTTATGTCTCTAATCAGGAAAATTATTTAATGTCCCATAAGAATGACTCTGCTTGTGAACCTAACAGGTTGGTTTTCGACTTCATAAAAGTTTATAAAGTAACGCATTCCTTTCTCCGTGTGTTTTATATGAATTTTAAAAAATCACTTATCTTCTTAAAATTAAATTTCTCACACTCACCGGATCACCTAGCGGTTCCGCGGGCACAGCACGACACTAACCCACAACATGTTATCAATCACAGAACTTCGCGATAGTTGCGATCCCCGACCGGCGCTCCCGCCGACGCGCGACACATACAATCTGTTCGACGACCGCGTGTACACTGTCGTGACGCCCCGTGCCAGTGTGCCAGTGTGGCACTGCCGCGCTCTCCACCGCTCGCCGTAGCGCCGCGTAGCTCGTTGCTCAAACGAATAAGGAACACTTAGTTTTTTTGAATACTGCGATTTGCATTTTTAAGTTCCTTGGCTCCAAATATGTTCGTCTTGGTTTTAACTCGCATGGTCTGTCAAGTTCCAAGCCCCAAGTATTTTGTAGTATTTTGTTATAGAACTAGTCGAGAAACAAACAGACGAGCCACCCGATGGTAAGTGGAGACCGTCGCTCATTAACTCACCAAGATCACCAAAGGTATCACCGAAGCGGTGCCGGCTTACTTAATTTGAGAAACAATTAGGCAAGAATTTATTTACTGTACTATGACCGTAACGCAGATTATGCTATTCATTATCTATTCCAAATTAAAATTGTACTTGTCCAATCTTTGCTATTTCCCATCCTTGACTACGCTTATACTTACTATTTGGACATCACTGAGGAGTAACTTAATAAACTTAAGCGTCTCCAAAATATATGCATACGGTTTATTTTTGAACTTAGAAAATACGACCATATTTCAAAATTCAGAACTGAAGTCAACTGGCTCCCAATTCACCTTCGCCTGAATACACATATTTTGTATTACTTAAAGGAAATGTTCAGTTATCTGGGTATATTTCACTCATTCAGAACTCATTCAACGAAATCTTAATAACCCCGGCAAGTTATGTATGCGTCGTGCACGATTGAACGAATGGATAGACCCGGGTTGTTACAACTGTGGGAACAAACGGGTCGCTATGGCGCAAATGATTCGTTCGTTCAATATAATAGTGAACGAAATAAAACGAACGTGAAATGATTGATAGACCCATCTGCGCTGACGCGATTACGGGTACTTTTTGGTTCCGATCGATGAAGTTGAACCGTATCAGTGGTTCAGCTAACTGTTATAGTATTTATTCACAAAACAAATAAATTTCAGAAGAAAAATCTGGATTTCGTCATTTAATTCTATAAGGCACCTAAAACGAACCACTACGATCTACAATCAGAAAAAAATGAATTTCCCCCAATCCTATGCTGGCAGAACAGGGTGTCGTAAGAGGCGACAGAAGCCAGCTTGCTTGGTGGTAGGGCTTCGCGTATGGATTATGTCATCAATATTATTGTTAAGTCATTAATATGATCAGTGGTATTATTATCTTTCCGTGAAGCCCGCCCGGCTAGCCACCACCGCCCTGCTCGAGCCAGCCGCCAAACGACTCGTCGTGTTCCGGCTGGGGGCTTGAGAGTCAGTAATTTCTTTGTAACCTTCTCCTCGTTTCCTGGCCGAAAATGCATCAGTGATACTGTGCCGTATATACCACAATGCTTTATGCATAATAATATTTTAATATGTTTGTATCGTACTTAAAGACAGTCAGTCATACGCAACCAACCCGTGTACACGTGTAATAAACGTATATTTAGTGTCATCTGTTTCCATTACGGCGCTCCTTTTACACAACACCAATACGCCGCCACCACAGTGGTGACCCCGACAAGCCTTACGAGCCCGTCGAGCACAAGATCAAAAGAAGATTCCAGCGCGACTTCAAAGAAACATTTAGAGGAAGAGCACATACCAACAAAAAGCTGAAGACAAAGACTGACCACGAGTGTACACCATGTCGCAGCAGCAGAAACAGCAGACACCCGTAGCACCAGCCACACCCAGTACCAGCGATCTGCCCGAAGTAGCTGTCGTAACAGTTTCCTCCAGAATTCCTGAATTTTGGTGTGATCAACCGCGATTATGGTTTATCCAGTGTGAATCAATTCTCGCACCGCAGAAGATGAGTGACGAAGCAAAATATAATTTGGTAACTGCGAAACTTGGAAAAGAAGTAATACAACAAGTTAGTGATATACTACTCAAACCGCCAGATGTAAAGAAATTTGACACCTTAAAAGAGCGTCTCTTGAAAGTATATGAGGAATCTGAGATCAGACAGTTCCAAAAGCTCCTAAGCGAAATGGAACTGGGAGACCAAAAACCGTCTCAACTCCTACGCCGGATGAGAGATTTGGCACGTGAGAAGATACCGGATGAAACTCTACGTATCATGTGGCAAGGACATCTGCCTCCTTCAGTGCGCGGCGTACTCGCAGTAAGCGAAGCGAATGACCTAGAGCGTTTATCAGCCATCGCAGACAAGGTCATGGAGACAGCTAGACCTTTGCAAGTAACTGAAGTTCAAGTTTCACCCAGTACCAGCAATGACAGCAGCTTCATATTAGCGGAAATTGCAAAATTGAGCCTAAAAGTGAGAGAATTGGAGAAACAAAGAAATAGTTATCGGAACCGGAGTCGTTTTCGTTCGAGATCCCGATCGACGTCACGCGGTCGTAATTTAATCCGACGCACGCCGGACAGTCCAGATTGGCTTTGTTCTTATCACTTTAGATATCGCCACAGAGCTACAAAATGTATAGAGCCGTGCGCGTGGAAACCTAAAAATTCGGAAAACTAAAAAAAGTGCATTCACAGGCGGAGATATGCACTATCACTCCTGCTCACCGCCTATGTATTACTGATGTCAACAGTAGACTCAAATTTTTGGTGGATACCGGTGCAAATATTTCTGTACTATCAGTAACCAAATACAGATTTTGCAGTAATCAATCTGAAGACTACAAACTGTACGCTGCAAATGGAACCGAAATCAAAACCTATGGCATTAAGACTCTCAACTTAAATTTCGGACTACGTAGGCAATACCGATGGTCATTTGTATTGGCTAATGTCAAGCAGCCTATTCTCGGTGCTGATTTTTTGAGCCATTATCAGCTATTAGTAGACCTACACAAGAGAAAACTTATCGACTCAGTTACCAGCCTAAACACTGTTACATCTTTAACCATCCAAGAAGAGCCTTCAGTGAGAACAGTCGACTGCAAAAATAAGTACAGCGACTTATTATCGGAATTCCCTAATGTCACGAAACCTATGTGCTTTAAGGATACTCCATCGCACTCAGTAGTACATTATATAGAGACCTCGAGTTCTGCCGTTTATGAACGACCGAGACCGTTACCGCCAGATAAATATATTAGAGTAAAAGCTGAATTTCAACGCTTACAAGAGATGGGTATATGTCGACCGTCTAAAAGTAATTGGGCCAGTCCTTTACATGTGGTTACTAAAAAAAACGGCGAATTAAGGCCTTGCGGAGACTATCGGAAGCTCAACGCAATCACAAAACCAGACCGATACCCGATACCGCGTATACAAGAATGTACCTATTTATTACACGGGAAAACATTATTTACGCGTATCGACATGCAACGAGCTTATCATAACATCGGAATCAATGAACAAGATATACCAAAGACTGCCATTACTACACCTTTCGGACTCTATGAATTTACTCGCATGACATTCGGACTAAAAAACGCAGCACAAACTTTTCAAAGATTTCTCAACAATGAAGTATTGCGAGATTTGAACTTCATATTTATATACATCGATGACGTCATTATTGCTTCATCCTCGGAGACAGAACACAGAGAACATGTAAGACAAGTACTCGATCGTTTAAATAAGTATGGCATAACAATTAATATGGCAAAATGCGATTTCGGAAAAACAGAACTCAACTTTCTTGGATATCACATCTCAAAAGATGGATTAAAGCCATTAGAAGATCAAGTCAAGGTTATATCAGAATTTCCTAGACCGAAAACCGTCGAAGAATTACGTCGTTTCCTGTGCATGCTAAACTTTTACCGACGACATTTGCCAAAAGCAGCCGAAATTCATTCAAAATTAAATCTATTTTTACATAACGCACGAAAGAAATACAAAACTTTGATACCATGGAGTGACGAAACTATAGAAGCGTTTGAACAATGTATACAAAGCCTTCAACGCGCAGTTACATTGTCATTTCCATCAGCCGACGCGCCAATTTCCCTCATGACGGACTGCTCTAATACCTGTATTGGTGCCGTTTTACAGCAGAGAGAGATGAACAGTTGGAAACCTCTCGGATTTTATTCTAACAAACTGAGTGAAGCTCAGCAGCGATATAGCACATACGACCGAGAGTTATTAGCTATATATCAAGCTATCAAACATTTTAGACCTCTAATCGAAGGAAGACCCTTAACTGTTTATACGGATCACAAGCCCATTGTCTACTCTTTAAAAAATGATAAAATTGGCCAAAATGACACTCCAAGGCGAATTCGACATCTAGATTTCATTATGCAATTTTGTACTAACATAGAACATGTATCTGGATCTGAAAATATAGTGGCCGATACATTGTCTCGCATAGTAACAATTGATGCAAGATCATACATCGATTACGAGAACTTAGCTGAAGCACAGTGCAATGATGCCGAACTACGAAGTCTCATGAAGTCGACAACCCTAACATTCAAACAAATAATCCTGCCTAATTGCAGCAAACCGATCTATTGCGATGTATCATTGAATAAGGCACGTATGTATATATCTACCTAAAGAATTTCGTATATCGGCTTTCAACGCCATACATGAGATGAGCCATCCTGGCATTCGCGCAACACGTAAGATGATACAAGATCGCTATATTTGGAAAAACATGAACAAAGACGTTACCATGTGGACTAAATCATGTTTACGTTGTCAACAGTCCAAAGTTCACAGACACACTATATCACCTC
>PDGT01000160.1:29945-45636 GCA_003671415.1 Megathymus violae | reverse complement strand
AACAGCATGTAATTGTGTAAAGTGAACAATGTGATTTTATGTGAAGTGAAAGTGTTATACATGTGTTAGAATTTAAATATAATGAACCATTTAGTATAAGTACATAATTATATACAATTTTATTTTTATTCGTTAGAAATTGTATACATTTTTTAAATTTTACTTTTTAAACCCCTTTTTATTTTTATTTTTACAAAATCTTATTTTTATTGTATAATTACATAATTCAAAATATTTTTTTATAATTTCAATTTGTTTGTGAACATAATATGTATTTTCTTTTAAATAAAGGGGGAAGTAGTGTGCCGTATATACCACAATGCTTTATGCATAATAATATTTTAATATGTTTGTATCGTACTTAAAGACAGTCAATCATACGCAACCAACCCGTGTACACGTGTAATAAACGTATATTTAGTGTCATCTGTTTCCATTACGGCGCTCCTTTTACACACCACCAATACGCCGCCACCACAATACCTTTGGTCTTGCTGATGTCCATGGATTGAACAGGTTGAAAAACCCGGGTTGTTTTATAAAATAAGTCGGTAAACATCAGGATCTACAAAATTTATTGAACGCCACGTGTCTGCCAGACACATGTTTCCATCGTGTCGTGTACTTTTCACAGACCACACTGAAATATTGATGTTTGACGTGTCTTCTACGCCTCTGTAACACAGTTTAAGATAGGTTATCTAAACACGTCACAGATCCCTATGTGATACTCCTGTAAAGAACGAAAAGAACTCGAAACATCGAAGAAACTCAGCACATCCGGTAAATTATTAGGTTAAAATAATTAGCCCTATAAACACATTACAAATATTAACATGTATTAATATCATCTAAATTAAATCAGAAAAATTTAAAAGTCATGTAACTAATTGATTCAAGCCGTTAACCGTTACGTAACAATTTACTACTGACAATAAAAAAGCTGTAACGTCAATTGACAAAATTAAACTGTCGTAAAACTACGCGAAATACTTAAAGACAATTAATACTTTGCTCAGTTTACATACCATTAGAACCAGACCTTTAGGTGTTTTTCACAAACTATAATAAGGGTACTTTTGAGTGCGCTTAGAATCTAAAGCCTTTAAAAATTTCAAAGCGATCACTAATTGCGTCGACTGCGAGCATATTTTTCAATGTGCTCATAATACGTTCCACCTGTCCTGTCCTATTAGTACCAGCAGGTGAATGTAACGAGAATCAAAACTCATAACAGCGACCCTGATTGATCGGCGATAACAGCCAAATAACAAATGAAATAAAATCTAAAAAGTACACGGTTTCAACTTTGCCGTTAGTGAGAATTGTATTAGTATCTACTAAGTATACTAATGTGTCTTACTCCAGTCATTATCACAGCATTATGCATTTGCTTTTTTATTGATGGTTGTCACTGTATTTGAACGGGGTTTTTAAAATCTGATAAGTACGGGGTTTTTAAAGTCTGATAAAGTACAGAAATGAACCCAATTCCAAAGAATAGTATTTCGTGGCACACAATTTATTTGGATGTCACTGGTAAGCTAAGCGGTGGAAGTAAAAATATGAACATGAACTATGCCATACGATGCGTATCGATGCTAAAATCGCGGAAGAGGTTCGTACAGCAAGTATTCATCGTTTGGAGCGCCATTCGGATCGTTTATTTTTCCATTCCATGTCCATGTTTTCCCGTAAAAAGAATCAAGGATGTTATGAATTTCACAATATTATTTTACAGCTCATAGTATATTCAATAGAGCCAATCGGAATCACTCGCTTTTCTAGAGCGTTCTAGCGTTGAATCTATTATATACTGAAAGGGTTACGATTTAGTTCAGGATTAACTAAAGGTATGTTTCCTACTTCTATGGGTTCAAATCTAAACCAGCGTACTGAGTAGTTCAGTGTTATCTGAAAGGATCGCCTGCCCAAATGGGTTAAAAATCTGAACTAACATACAACATAAGGAAGTGTCGAGTCCCCTGGCAGAAACAAAAGAAATTTTTATATTTTAGTATCACCGACTTACTGTTCTTCCGCTCGGTAATAAACATGGTAACAATGTATGTTCACGTAACACTCCAGGCCCGATAGTGAGAGTTCCGTACAGTCACGGAACAGTTTTTGTTCTAGAGCTTTATTAGTAACTCGAGGGACACGAGCGGACAGACTAAAGTAAAAACGCAATCCGTCGGGTATTCAACGTGTTTACGGCTGCCGTCTGACAACACACACACAGACTAGGAAACGACCGCGACTCGAACTTTTTATGACAGCTACTAGTGCGGTATAACATTCAAAAACTTTAGCCTCCCAACTGATTAAATCAATCTGTATGTGCTACAGTATAGACGTCCGAAAACTGCCTGCTACTGAACGCGGGCCTTTTATACTCAATTTATACGTTATAGAATCCGGTCATAGTATAACGAATAACTATTGTTACGAAATCTTACATAATTGTGGGAAAGGCGTTCGACCAAGCGTGCTTGAGCAGTTAGAAATAACTTGATATAACAACAATAGTAACATTACACTGCTGAATGAACAAACGAATGTATCCAAGTCGCCTTTATCACCGGCTATGAGAACAAGGTCAGATAACCAGTCGGCGAGTTAGGTATAAAAGGCCCACGTTCAGTAGCAGGCGCACCCAATCAGCTCTCGTCTGACTTGGAATGCCGCTTGGCAGCCCACAGTCAAAAGCTTTAATCTCAACCGTTTAGTGGCATCCATACGATGACACATATTCTCCCCATCCGACAACACCTTCAGTATTGACTTTTGAGCGGAAGCACCCGCGGGAGCACCGCTAGCACCCTTCTTTCTCTAAAGAAGGGTCGCATCCGATGAAAGCTTAGAGGCCCCACGGCCAAAGCCATTTCAGGTGGTGTTTAGTGGGTAGGGACTAGTTGAGTCCCACATAACCAGCGTATTTATTTATCATAAATGCATGTTTTCTTTTGTGGGAGGGAAGGAAGTTCTATGCATGTGTAGATGTATATACCATCATACATTATGCTTGCGGATTGTTGTAAAGTAACTTAATACTAATCTATACTAATATAATAAAGAGGAAACCTTTGTATTTTTTATGTTTGTCACGAATAAACTCAAAAACTGAACCGATTTTAAAAAATCTTTCACGATTAGAATGCTACATTATCCCTGAGTAACATAGACTATATTTATTACTAGAAAAAATAAGAGACCCTAGCTCAAACTTCAGTAACGTGAACCAAGGTGTAAAAAAATTGCTTAAAAATTTGTTTTATTGCATACGCTGCGGAAACTATTGATGATAGAACAAAAAAATGTTCTACAATATTAGAGAACAAATCAATATCTACAAATAACTTGGCGATACTTTATGTCGAACTATTGTAGTTACGTCACTATAACCATTTTATACATTTTAAAAGTTGACCAAAATTAGACCATGATAACGATACCGTATTAATCCTTATCCACGTAAATCATTTCATATTCAAAAATGTTTCAATACCTATATATATATATATATATAAATATATATATATACATACACGTTTTTGAATTACCTACTCAAATCGGACATTCCGTTCAGAAGATTTTACGAATTTAGGAAAATAAACACCGCCGCCGCCGCCGTCGCCGCCGCCGCGACGTCGACGACGACTGGTCTTCCTGGGCTGAAACTCAGGAGAACAAGTATCACCCGGTGGAGGAGAGGACTTCGCCGTTGGGCAGGCATCCTAATTTCCGTCAACCGTGCCAAGTTCATAGCCAGACATCCTCCCAGATGAGCGGGGAGCTAATTCGACTGTAAGACCTCCCGCAGAAGCGGGAACCTCTCCGGCGGTCTCGCATGGAGGGGTGCGATCCCCCGAAGTGCCACGTGTGTGCTTGACGTGGTCTTAATAACATTATTAGGTTAATTTTGTATTTTATTATTAATTGAGTCATTATAGTAATCGTAACTAATAGGCCCGAATTGAATTATTATTTATGAACACAAGCTAACCTTGTATGAGCGCTTTAAGTCAAACGGTAGGTTTAATTTACACATAGTGAGATACCTACTTGCACACTAGGGGTTATGTCGAAGTATGTGCAAACTACTTGTTTTTACTGGCGTTATTTATAAATAACATTTTATTTTAGTCAAAATCTCTTCACAATATAGTTTGTGCAAATTCGAACAAATACAGATATCGTCGATATGATTTAGTCATAACACACATATTATCAACTCGGAAAGGGATCGTCACCGTATCAACTCGATACTTTGCACTATCGATTTACACCTAATGTAAAAATCAAACAAAAATGAATAATGTATAATAAAAAGGACAATGGAAATAATAAGTGCAATGGTTTGGTAGAAGCTAGTGACAAAATCACTAAGGAGTATTGGATGAGTGTAGAAGAAAAAATTTAAAGAATATTTTGCCATAGACGTAAACATAAATTAAGATTTAGAACTGGGAATTCCGGGAACCAAAAGTTCCGGGCATTCCGGGTACTGAGAATTTTTTTCTGAACCAGGATTGAGGCTTCTAATACCGGTTCTTTCGGACCTTTTTTGTTTCGGATATTTTTATTTACAAAAATTAAATAAATTTGCATTTTTGAAAATAAACAAACGAGACTGAACGAAAAAAACTAATTAGAGGCAGTAAGTTCAGTAGCTTAATTGTATGGACTTTTGACCATAAAATAAAATTTGAATATTGTCTTAAAAATGTTTTTTTATAATCGATGATCCAATTGGTATAAGTACAGCTTTGTCTTCTGTCAAAACTGTCTGCATCCTTCTGGGCATATTTTTTATTAAATTGTCAATAAATCGAAGGCATTAGGTTAGGTTCTTCAACCAATTGAACTTTGAGGTCTTTTACATAAAGAGGTCTCTTACATAAGCCGATGCTGGATTTCTTATAAAGAAAATTATCCGCGATGAATAATCATTTTTAGTCAAAAAAAACAACTGTAAAATTTTTAAAAACAAAAATACTCGCAAAATTTCATACACTATGTATAAAAGAAATTAACAGATAGCCAAAAAAACAAATGAAAGTCGTAAGTAAAATTCTATTCAAAATCTTGTTTTCGAACTATATACATAATACTGGTAAGTATAAACATAATATGGTCGGTACGAAATAAGGAAATATTTTGTATTAAGCACAGTATTTTGTGTTCACATTGAGACCATGTAATAATTCGGAATATCTGAATATCAGGCTTTAATAAAAGTTCTTCGGTATTTGTAAATACAATCAATAATTTGTAAAAGTAAATACTTATAACTTACATTCAGTTTAAATCGGTCTTTCAATCATGACTATTAATATTTTTTATCTCGTGATCTAATATTTAGAAAAACTGTAAATTTTACTTTTTATTAAAAAAATAAGTTATCATATGTCCGCCCAGCCTCTGGATAGTCTTAAGTACAATATGTGGTCCCTCAATCGATCGTGTACATTTACATACTTGGTACTGGTACACTGGAATTGTGGTTTGGTAAATCACCTGAGTGATGCAGCTTTCTATTTTTCGAGGAAGTAAAGTAGTTCCCCAAAGGTTTGATCATCAAGGAGTGTGACACTGGGGACCTTCGTTTTCCCTGACTATACCGTGTACTAAGATCGAAGTATCGAACGATGTATATTATGTAAAAATTTGGCTCCAAATACTCTACAAAAAGTGTAATATCTAACCATGTATGTAGAAAATGTACTATGTCTAATACTTTCGGAAAATATTCGAAGGCTGACTAAATATAAGTAGCTGGCTAAGTATGAATATAAATACTATTTGAAAACAATGAATATGTATCGTGAGCCGTCATATTTTTATTGTTTAACGCAAAATTTGTTACATATCTTGTAGGTAACAAAACGTTAATAATTACATCCAAAAATAAGAAAAGAAAGTCGTAAGTAAATAACATTTAGCATCAATTTGGACATTCCCTGCTCTGTAGATTCTACGTCCTCAATAGACAGTAGTTATCTATTATATCTCACCAAATTATTCTATGAGGGATCGATACAAACGACCAAATGAAAACGCCATAAGGATTTTTAATTTTTTATTTAAAATCTAAGTTACATCACTTAACTTCTTTGACCTGGAGACCTGTAATAAAAATATTACATATGTTAATACATTTATTATGTTACCAACAAGTTGTAGATACAACATAATTATTCAATTAATAATTATATTAATATAAATCATGTTTTACTATAACTATAGCATATTTTTCTTATTACTACTGCAGCCCGTGGACTTGGACCAACCCTCCTATAGGTTTCAGTTGAAGTTCTTTCAAAGAGACAATTCTTTCAATAATGATTTGGCCTCGAGGCCCCACGGACCTAACGTCTCGACTGCTACCGGCACGAAAATATATTGCTTTAAGATTTCTTTGTACTTTCGGATTTTGGACTGCTCCGCCCTGGTAGCAGCCGCCGCTGGGATAATATGTATTACCGCAACAAAATTAGGACTTTTTGTGAATTTTGGACTATAACAGATATTTCGATAAATATAATATTATTTAGTGATACAAAAATTTTCACAGCCACACAGCCAGTTTTTTTTTTTCAAGAACTCAATAAAAAATAAAATCATTTTTAATGTACAAATCTATATTAATGGAAAAACTTTTCAACATGAAGTCTCAATTTTTACATTTTTGTACTTGCAATCTGTACATCTGTATCTTTGTAATCTGACATTTGAGACAAAGGACCTTCTATCAGAGATGTTCTATGTGAATAATTGAATGGCGCAAGTATTATTTAATAGACGCTAAAAGTATTGCAAATATTTCCACCGTCACGTCTGCTGCCGCGAAGGAACGAATTTTAAAATATTAATATTATTATTAGAGTACCGCTTATACTACTACTATTTACACCGAATGGGACTTCATCATATACAAAATAATAAAGCAGACCATACCTTTTGCATTTATAAAGAGAATTTATCAATGAGAAGAAGGTAAAAAAGAAGGTACTGGCTCTAGAGTCCCATATCTTACATTTCACAAGAAAATGACATAAGACTGTGAAGTAAGCATGCTAGGCCAACTAAATAACAAGTTATATCTGTTTATTACTACAGAATTTTTTTCTAACATAACTTCACAGGCTTATCTATGTTACAAAACACGTTATATTAATAGGTTAACATTACTTCATTACATAAAAACACTTCTTGAAAGACTTGAATCTGTCGTAGCGACGATTTTATGAATGTTGTTAAACTCGTAGGTAACTTTTCTTTGCATGAAATATAACAGTGTGATTATGGTGACATATTTTTTAATGCAAACATTTTTGGTTTTGAAATAAAAAAAAAAGCAAGACAACAAAGTAACTATTCCCAAGATGGTTTACTTAACATTATTAGATCACAAATGGTAATTAAATTGCTTTCTTAAGAACACCAGTCACTCGAAGGGTTAACATTAATTTGACACATTTATATGTTACAGCTATGATGATTTTTTGTTGTTACACATACACAGACACAAGATTTTATCTGCAAATTACACCTGTGTACCACCATAGTTTAAATTAATAAATATTAAAATAAATAAACAATCTGAGTTTTCCTTATAATGTACATAGACTTGAGCTGGGCTTCCATGCTTTTTACATTTTCTAAGGTTATAATTTATTTCATAGAACTAAGTCCATTTAAAAACTATAACATGCTTTTACTCTATACAGTTTATACTAATTTTGTTTCATATAGAGCAAAAATGACATTATAAAATTGTACCAGCAATTCTCTATATTTCCCAGCTTGCTGCTTTACTTAACACATTTTCTAATTTTCATTAATCAAGATCACTCATAATGATATAATAATGAATATTATCATTGAAGATTGTTGAAATTTAGAATGACACAATGACACCACTCACATTACATCAGAGATGCACCATTTTCAGATAAATTGAAAAGAAATATCCTAACAATCTTTTGTTTTAATTTTCTTAATAATAATAATAATATATTTATTTGGAACAAAAACATAAAAGTACAAATATACATTTGAGAAACGATGATCCTGCATAAGTATAAACTGTGTTGCAGTGATCAACACCCTCCATTAAAAAAGGTGAACAGAGCTCCATACAACTACTTAAGTGAGTGAATGTTACAAAGTTAAGAAAAATAAAAATTTTAAAAATAAAAACAAAATATATTTATAAAAACAAGGTTATGGAATTAGTAAATGTTTTTATAAGTATGTGCATATGCCTGTGTATGTAAGTTCGTATGTATGTATATATATATATATATATATGTGTATGTGTGTGTGTGTGTGTGTGTGTATGTGTGTGTGTGTATATATGTATGTGTGTGTGTGTGTATGTGTGTGTGTGTATGTGTGTCTGTATAACATCAAATATTGATATTATTAAAAAGATTTTACAAGATCCTCTGCGTCCTTGTAGGAAAGTGTTAAAAGCCATTTGATACATTTGGATTGGATCAACAATTGGCAGTGCAATTCAGTATATATAATCTTTGCAGATTTAGTCTATCTGCAGATTTTCTGCAGAGCTACAAATTTTGTGGATTTAGGCCATAGATCACTATTATCTCTCTGCAATACATAAACCAAATGCAGATAATTGCTCCAGAGAGGCAGTGTTCTCTTTATGTATAATCTCCTTTAATTTTAAGGTCATAGGATCACTTATTAGCAGTAGGTATTTCTATTAGTTTTTTTTTTAAATAAATATGCCAGTAATAATATTGTCTCTGTCCTCTGCAAGCTCAACAGGTTGGTATTGAGTGCCCTCATAGAATTCCACATCGATTTAGCTTCAGTCATATACAGGTATTGTTTGATCTTGTGTTAGGCACTGTGTTCGTTTGAAGAAGTTCCTGGCAGCAAACTCAGAACAAGTTACTGATGCATTCTTAGTCTACTTGTCATGTTAGTCAAGTAAGGTCATGTTAGTACTTCCTCTGACATTTCAGGATATATTGAGTTCACTGTAGCAGGGGCAGTTTGATTGAGTGCTCAGCAAATCAGGGTACATTATGTACACAAAGATGAGTAGACAGACAATCCAGAGTTCCCATAGGTATAGTGAACTTGTAGATGTATCCACAAAACAAAACACAAGAGAAAGCATTGAGAGTACATCCACACATCTCTGAACACTAATATGATAAAAAAGACATGTCAACATACAGCAGTAACATTATTTTTATTTGGAATCGATTTGATGCCTCAGTTTTATAATTTTGTATAATTCAGGACCATATTTTAGTACTTTGAGGTAAGGATGCTTTTAATAAATTTTCTAAAAATGGTGCATTACCGAGAGTTGAGAGTGGTATTATTGTAATCAACTTAAGGGTTAACTCCAATAATTTTCACATATGAAGTCCTGCTGCTGTATTCTCAATCCAACCCTTGAAAACATTGCACATGTTGGTCAATTAATTAGTATCCACACATATTATGGTGTCAATCATATATTTACCTTTCCCACAAGATTTATCTTAATCACCAATTAATTAGCATCTGAGGATATATCTAAAAAACCTTATCCCTCATTTCAATCAAAATCACTTATCAGCAAGCATATTATAGGGCAACTTGTTTTAGAAGTATGGATTTTATTTAAATTTGACTCTGAATTGTATCGTAACTATAAATTGTTACCTGGTGGCAGACTTTGTTTCAGTTTCTCTGCCTTCTCCTTGTCGGTGATAACCAGGGTGTACAGGAAGCGCGAGCAACGCACCTTGAACTTGACATTCTCTGGATTCTTCTTTATCTTTACCGCTGAAAACGGATGATATTTATAAAGATTCTCTTAGGTGCCGATTGAGATTTGATAATACAAATGATTTTTATAAAAACTTACATTTGGCATCTTTCCGCCTAGCTTTCAATAAAAAGTCCTTGATGTCCTTGATTTCACGTGGCTGAAATAAATATAAATTCTCTCATGAATACATTGATATGTAACCTACAATAACCAATGTTTAGTTTATAACTGAAATCTACAGAAATTTTAAAACAATAGAGCACAACAAAACATGATTATTTGTGACAATTACTTATAACGATTTTTTAAACTGCGGTTTAATGGTACTTTAACTTCTACACACCTACTAGAAATATGTAAACACTACACTCACCATGATGAATACGGTAGGTTTTGGCCAAACTGCTGAAACAAAGATTTACCAATTGATGAAATATTTGCACTAATAATTACGAAGATTATTTATTTTTTATTGATCGGGGAATAATTTAAAACTGTAGATATTTTCTTAAGATTTTTACAGATTTCTCAGAGACTCGCTTAAAATATTACATTTAATCTACCTGTCACAGTAAGCAAAAGGAATTGTCAATGTCTAAACCAGTCTAAACTCAAAAATATCACAGCCAATCTTGGAGTAGCAGTTTTCTATGTAAGACTATAAGATCACAGAGTATGCAAACAATATGCTACAGATTACAAATTTGAAACCATTGAATATTATCCTCAAATTTGTTACTTTATCTGCAGCGATTTATTTATACTTTGATCACAGAAACCGAAAGCGCCAAAGTGGCTTGATATCGTAAATTAATGACAATAAATTTAAATTTAATATAACATAGAATAATCGTATCACATGGTATGAAAATTAATTTTATTAAGCCATGATTAAAAGCATGAATTGCTTGAATAACAGCCACTTTTGCCAATACATTAGTCTTGGCTATTACAACTAGCGGTGACCGAAACTGTTGGCTAGATATTTACTGCTTAAATAGTTATAGAGGAAGAGAGCTGAGAACTCCTAGGCTATGAACTATGTAGTTTGTAAAAACTTAACCAAATATGCGATAAGCGCAAATTCAACAATTATTTCGAGTAGTAGGGATCTTATTTTTAAATTTAAAGCAAAGTTAACTGAAGCATAGTGAGGGCTGGTTTAGATTACAAACCCACAATATGTCATTGGAATTTGTTATTTTTAATCCCTTACAGTTATAATTATTCGTAACAAAATAGTCAAAATGAAAGTACTATGAACGAAAACCACTAAAAATACGACAAATGTGATATTTAGATCAAATGTTTCTTGAGAGGTCTCAAAATTTAGTTAGGTACCTAATTATATTACGTCTGAAGGCAAAACCTCATTACAATAATTTTGAAACATACACAGTGCTATTCAGTTGCATGTTATATAATTTATGATAATAATGAATTTCGGGACTGATATCAAATGGTAATGTCAAAAAGTATTACATAAGTGAGAGTAAGGTTTTAATATAAATATGTAATATCGGTAATTTTTAATAACGGTATTAATCAGTAGCATTTTTTAAACATGAATAATAAGAATCACCTACCTGTTAAGTATTTAGAAACTCTAGAAAAAAAAATGCTTATTTTTAAGATTGTTACGAAGTTGATGTAAGTTGAAAAATTCTAAATTATAAAATTATTAATATTTCGTAAGTATCGTTTAATAATAGAGTTAAGTGCATCCCTAGCACGCGTCGAAAGTTAACTGCTCTGTGGTGAACTGAATTGAATGAAATATTGACATGACAGGATAGAAAGAACAATTTGACTTAATTAATTTGACAGCGTCACAGTAATCACAGAATAAATAAATGCAACCAAGTCCAAAGTGTCACGAGCTCGTGAGTACTCCTTTTGTGGAGGATCCTATTGTTTGTTTATCGAGAGCGTTTCGTGTCTCTCGACAGACCGAGCGATATGCAGCAGCAAACAGCGGCAGCGAGCGGCGGACTCGCGAGGTGCTCGTGTGGTCAGCCCGCGCCGTAGGTGGCGGCGTGCGGGTCGATGGCGGCGCGTGGAGTGCGATCGAGTGCGCGGCTGAGCGGCGCCGCGCCTCCCACGCTGCCTGCGGCTCCGGACGCACACGCGGAGGAACAAGCGCGTGCGGCAGCGGCGTTGCGGCGAGCGCGAGCGGAGCGTGCTGCCGAGCGGGCGCGTGAGGTGGAGGACAGCCCGCGCGTGCTCCGTGACAAGTGCAAGAGGCTGGCGCGTGCACTCCGTGATGCCAAACATCTCGTGGTCGGTGCCTTTCACTCATTACTTGTTGCCATGTTTTTTATGTGCTGGGTTTAGGTAACAACTGTAAACATCAAAGTGGTAGCGCTATTATTATTAGTAGCAGTAATAATAGTTGCATGTTATTATGTGTAGAAACCTTGGACAGACTTATCAATCATTAGAAACATTGTGAACTAATGGAACTGCAGTGAATTTTGGCAACCTCATTTTGTTGAACTTGGACTTTGAATCTGGCTGCTTTATTTTGGGCCCAAAGAGATAGTGGGAGGGGTGTGTGTTACTCCTAGTCCGTAGAGCCTTTTGTACTCGAGATATTTTGAGATAATTATACTAATTTGATACTCAAAATGGCAAATTTTTTTTTGTCTCCTAATAGGTTTTGTACCACTGGTTAGAGCTAGTCAAGTGGAATAATATATTATTGTGATGGACAATATGTTCATGGTTTGTGAACAACTGTTGTAGGGAATAAGTTGGTTAGGTGCATACTTCAAAAGAATTATGAGCCAGATAGAAGTTTAAATTGTAAAGAAATTCCATAAAGAGGTGATGCCTGCATAAGCTGGCATGCACACTTCTAGTCTAGTCAGAGTGAACCCTGCAGAATGTGACATTGACAAAAGACACACCTCCACCCATTTCACCTGTCATCACAGTAAAACATAGGGGTTTACTTGGAATGCCAGACCTAGTGCTATCTTGAATAGCTTTGTATTGAGGGACCAGGGTTTATACTTGTGTTCTCTCAGAATTAGGATTCACTGTGTGACAAGAGCCAGAGATGTGTAAGGTCCAATTTAATTTGAGATTATTTTGAGCCAAGTGTTATGTACATTGCTCAACGTTTTGTCTACTTTAAACTTGTACAAAAGGATAGGATATATCACATAAATTATACTCTTACATCAGCAGGATACAATTAATAATATCTGGTCATAATGTCCATTTGGAATTGGATCTGCAGCCAAACTGCCAGAAGTAATAATACATTAGTCCATGAAGAACTTTTTATAATAATAGTAAAATCAAAATAAAATATAATGATTTCGTTAAACTAAATACTTCCAATTTAAAGCTTCACAATAATTAGCACCTCCAAGTAACAAAGAAGTGCTTGGTGGTAGGGCTTCACGTAAAGATTATATTATCAGTATTATTATTAAGTCATTAATATTATTACTGGTATTATTATCTTTCCATAAAGCCTGCCTGGCTAGCTACCACTCTCCTGTTTGAGTCAGCCGCTAAACAACTTGTTGTGTTCTGGCTGGGGGCTTGAGAGCCAGTTCTTGCTTTCTTTTTTACCTTCTTTTAATTTTCTGGCTAACAACGCATCAGTGATACCATTGGTTTTCCTGATGTCCATGGGCGACGGTGACCACTTACCATCAGGTGGCTCGTCTGCTCGTTTGTCGGCTATTAACATAAAAAAAAACTAACATAACATGTATCACATGTATAACTTTATGATCACTTAAGACCACACATTTGAAAGTTTTATTGCCAAATTAGGGCATTTATGTCCACATTACAATACAATTTTCCCAAGAATATACTTATATGTCATTCACAGATATTTTTGCTTATTGTGTGCTTATCTTATACAAACAAACCTTAGTGATATTAAGTATAATTATGGGCTTACAATGTATGTACAAGAAATATTTTTGATATAATAAAAAATAAAACTATTGGAAAGTTGTTAAAAATGTGTTACACTGAAATACCTATTCTGTGATGTTACTATTATAAAGACTTAACTCTAATCTACATATGAATAAGTTGTAAAATAAATTTTTAATTTATGTTCAAGAATTACCTAGCAAAAATAACCAATAAAAACTTAAAGTTTTAAACAAATTTAATCAAAAAGTGCAACATATGGTTAGCAAACTTAATTTATCTATTTTAAGGTGATAAATTAATGTGTATGTATCTCGTACTGGTTTTAAACATGCTTACAATATTAAACAGATGCATTCAGCATCGCCGATAGTAGTACGGAAATCATAATGAAAATTGGGTTTGTGTGGATCCAGGTATACACGGGTGCGGGCATCAGCACGGCCGCCGACATCCCGGACTACCGCGGACCGCACGGCGTGTGGACGCGGCTGCAGCGCGGCGAGACCGTGGGGTGAGCGAACGAACCGGCCGGCGAGCGCTGCATGCTGCATGTTGCTATCTTATTTAATAATAACACCGGACAGAGCCGAATCCGTGTACTGAATATTTTTTGTGTACTAGTCGATCGTTGTTTTTATCACAGACTTTTCTTCGTCTCTACTGAAAATAGGATAATGGGAAATGAAATAGTTCTAGGGTGATAAATTTAAGATTGATTTTTTTATGATCGAAAACGTCGTTGCAATAGGGGTAGTATCGAATTATCGATAGTTTGAACGGACAAATGTTATTGTGTCGTGCGGCAGGCGGGTGGAGGTATCGCGCGCGCAGCCGACGTTCACGCACATGGCGCTGACGGCGCTCTGGGCCCGCGGCGCGCTCAAGTTCGTGGTGTCGCAGAACTGCGACGGGCTGCATGTGCGCGCAGGGCTGCCGCGGCGTGCACTCGCCGAGCTGCACGGCGACATGTTCGCAGAGCGCTGCGGCGCGTGCCGCGCGGTGTACCTGCGCGCGTTCGACACCACGGAGCGCACGGCGCGTCACGCGCACCGCACGCGCCGTCTGTGCCACGCGTGCGGTCGCGAGCTGCGCGACTCCATCGTGCATTTCGGCGAGCGCGGCCGAGCCGCGTGGCCGCTCAACTGGGCCGGTGCGTTGCGCCACGCGAACGCCGCCGACGTCGTGCTCTGTCTCGGCTCGAGCCTCAAGGTATCTTGCTTCGTTGTTAATTTACGTGGCGACACTTTACTAAGCATAATATTGATGCAGTAGTAGAGAGACCTGAATCGCTCTATCAAAGTTTTCTACAATAGTTGCATATTCGATTCCTTAGGCATATCTATGCGTTCTAGGTGCTGCGGCGATACCCGCGGCTGTGGCGCATGCAGCGCGCACCGGCCGCGCGGCCCGCGCTCTACATCGTCAACCTGCAGTGGACGCCCAAGGACTCAGTGGCGGCGCTCAAGATCAACGCGCGATGCGACGACGTCATGGCGCAGGTGCCGTACACCGTAGCCGTAGCCTAGCCGTAGTTTTTGGCCTTTAATAATTTAAAATAAGGACACCGAAGAATCTCTGTGGAGAGAAATGAAAAATTTTGTGATTCATCACATCACCTTCGGCAATGGAAGAAAAGCAGACACCGTCTAGTCATTGCGTCAGCTCGGCGACTCTGTTACACGCTGCAACGTGCTCACCCTCTAGAATCATTGTCAAACATTTGTTGACTATATGAAGTAACTGATTACGCTGTCAATTAATTCTACTTTCAGCTGTATGACATTCAACTTTGGGTATCATGTCAGTTAGCGAGCACTAGGTCTAGTTTCGTACTATAGGTGTAGTGAGCGGATAGTGTGTCGTTTCGGCCGACAGGTGGCGCGTCAACTGCGGTTGCGCGTGCCGCGCTACCGGCCCCGCCGGGACCCGCTGCTGGCGCACGCCGAGCCGCTCGCGCCGCCCGAGCTCCACACCACGCGCCGC
>PDGT01000159.1:261945-277780 GCA_003671415.1 Megathymus violae | reverse complement strand
CCGTATTTACAGGGGCGGGACCCTTCGCCGGCCTGGCCTGCGTGCCGCTGGCGCCACGGGTCTTCGTTGGCGCTGGTGTCTTCGTTGGCCCTGACGTCATCTTCGCGGCTTCACGCCGTTTGTCCACCGCCAGCGTTGGACGGAGAGTCTGGGCGGGCAGCAGCCTTTCTTCGATGCCGGCGAAGCGGGCGTCGAGCATACGCCCGACTGACGCACGCAGCTCCTCCACGAGGCCCTCTTGAGGCGGTTTGGGTAGACATGCAGGAGCGACCTGCTGAGAGCGCAGGTCCCGCAGCTCGACCACCTGTCTACGGAGATCATCCAGTTCGGAACTCAGGCGCGAGTTTTCCGCCTGAAGTTTCCGAACCTCCTCTAAGGCCGACCTCTCGCTTAGGGCCTCTACTACCGCCTTTATCGAAGCCGCCGCTTGCTTCAAAGCCCGGGCGAAGGTGCCCTTTAAGTGCGACGACTTGGTTGCCACGTGGCAGATCACGTCCACGTCCGTGGCGACCTGCTTCACCAGAGCATTGGTCGTGCGCGTGTCTCCTGCGTCCAGGTCCAACGCTCTGCGACTCTCTTCGGCCATACGCGCCTGCTCCTCAATGAATTTTTCCACATCGGAGCAGTTCACCGCCTGCTTGTCGCGTGGCCTTTTATCCCGGGCCAGAGAGAGGCTCTCGTCGCTGGACGAGCTGGAGCCATCCCGGGATGCCCTGGGTGGTTGGCGAGCGGACGTGCCGGCGGCGGGTGATGGCGGCTTCTCCTGCCGCCGCTTTCGCGCTTCCGTGGCGGTGGAGGCATTCGTTGGCGCCGACATGGCAGAGGAGTCGGACTCTCCTACGATGTTCCTCCTCAAAGATAAGGCAGGAGACGGCGCTGCCCTGGCCGCAAAGCGTCCCGTTTTCGGGTCGCGCACTGATACGCCTTTATTGCGGCGAATTTCGCCCTCTTCTTCTCTTTGTTTTTTTGGTTTGTATTGATTTCTTCGTCACGGAGGCGCCCTGACCGCGCAGGATGTTGCGAGCCGCACGATAGGGACGCCCCCATGGGTCTTGGTTTAGACCCGCCAGCAGTTCCTCCCGGCCAGCGTCCTTCGCCCGGCTGATGGCGAGCTGCAGGGCCGTTTTGGCCTCGCGATAGGCGCTCTGCAGCTCACGTTCCAGAACCGGATTATCCCCATCTCGCTTGCGGCAGCGCACGTACAGCCTGCGAGCCTCCATGCTGGCCACCCGAAGATCCCCTATTTCGGCCGACCACCAGTGGACTGCACGCCGCTGCCGCGGGCGTCGCCATACTCTCGGCATGGCCCAATGGAATCCCCTGAGAGGACGGGGAGGAGACCTCGAATCGGATATAGTTGTGATCCGACAGTCTCAGTGCAGTGCTCCGGTGCACGTTCTGGCCAAATGGCCCTCGATGCCGCACCGGTAGCACTGCTTGCCTCTGTCGGCTGCAGTCGGGCAAGTGGGGCGGGTGTGTCCCATCCCCATGCATTTGAAGCAGCGTAAGGGACGCTGCTCCAGTACCTGCACCCTGGCCGAGCTCCAACCGACGAGGATCCGGCCGGCGTCTTCCAGTGCCTTGGCGGCCGCGATGGGGCACCTCAACACCACCGTGCCCATTCCGCCAGGAACCTAACCTTTTTTTTTTAACGCTGGGAAATGCATTTACGCATCCCGCCGCGGGAATTGACGACGTATCGCAGCAGCCCGTTACTCTAAGGAACACCGATCTGGTCTTGGCCGAAACGGTAAAGCTGATTTTCAAGATGTCTGAATTAGAGAGATCGTATTCGAAACTTGAACGACGTTGAATCAAGAGGAATCTTTAAAAATTCTTATATTGAAATCGCACCTGCGATCTATCACCGCCGCGTTAAAACTCTGAAAATCTTCTCTATTTATACCATCATCGTTTCAAAGAATACCATGCACAGACAGATGACGTTAAAAGCCGCGTTGGCGTATGGCGCGTTTTGACGACAAGTCGTGGCTCGAAGAATTACCCGCTGCACTTTTCGGCTTACAAGCAGCCTGTTGAAGTGTCTTGAGATTTCTACGATGCTACTCAGGTAGGTTTATTGAAATTTCATAGCTTTGTGGAGCAGATTAGGAAACATATAAAACCTTTGTGAACAGAACCACGTGACGTTTTTTTTCATTCATTCAGATTTGTCTAAGATAGATATTTGTTAGTAACGTTACAGTACGGAAACCTTTAAACCTCCCTGTGACGGTCCATATTTTAGAAAGAAGGTCCAAGGTTTACATTATTCAACCAATACATGATATAACAACAATAGATGCCCTAAAAACCGACTTACTAATAAGAAGTTCCTCGAGCACATTAGGCGACTTTCGCTTTTAAATCTTGTGCATAAAGAGAAATATTGCATACACAGGTTGTTTCACCTGCGTCATCTATAGTTCTATTGTTTTCCGAGGATTATTGAACTGACGAGAAAGGCGTAGAGAAGTCTAGAAAAACAATATAAATAATTCCGCTTTCGAATATGAAACCGAGGAGATCTATCTCTCTATGAAATAAATGCGATTACTCTGTATTTTTACATTTGTGTATTTTTATTTTATGTTTATTTTCACTGATACGTGTAACTTATATTGTAACTATTTATAAATTCCATGTATTATTTTTACAAGATTCAAATATATTTGTGATGTAGAATTCTTAGTAATATTCTATTACGTACATACATGAAAATTATTTCTTTCAACACATATGTATTGTTGGAAGTTAATACTATCTCTTTGTTATAATATTTCTGACTGATTCCCATATATTTTTTTTATAAAAAAAAAGAGGGAATATTGTAAGCACTACATTAATCTACTGTATCACATATCATTCGCATCGCGTGAATACTCGATTGCACGACCGATGTCCGTTGTACAAACGGTGTGACACTTCCGCAGACATCTAAACCTCGCTCACACCTACCTAGGTACATAAACACAAATATTAACTTGGAGACTAAATTAACAACCTAAACCGGTACCCAAATCTTATTCGACTCATATAATTCGATGCAATAACTTACGTTTATAAATTATTTTTTACACTTGTGTTATTATAAGTTCGTGTTTTATTATTTACAGAAAAACAAATATGGCTCATTGCACATATATAATGGAAGTAAATAATTTCAGAGCCAAGACACAATCTGGCCGGGCCCGACGCACTACTTACTGATACTCATCACTAGAACTATCGCCGTGTCAACTGTTCCATAAGCTATTAATTTAGTATTGTATAGTATGGATTCTGTTAGGAACTTTTAAAATTAACTACCTTATAGTAAACTTAACGATTGACACTTAAATTTGTATTAATTGCTTCTGTCGACAAAAGTATACGAGAAAACGAGAGGCGCGCCGTCTTAGAGTTACCCTTCTTCACACAAGTCGTATTCGCAAGCAACACCACTCGGATCTCGATACAGCCGTAGGTTTTCTCATTGCATACTTCAATAACAAACGTATTGTTGAAAATATATCTGGTCTTTAGAGAGTACAAAAGCGATTTTTATGGCATTTGTCCTTCAGTTGTAACTTAGCCAAGAAACTTCCGTGCTACAATGATCGCTTACTACATTTTCGCCTCAAATCACTCCAACACCGTAGAGAATTACTTGAAGTCATGTTTCTGTATAAATTAATAAATGGAAATTTTGACGCCCCTGATCTTTTATCTAAAGTAAATATTGCTGTACCTAGAAAGCCACACAGACTTAAGAAACCTCCTTTCGCAATTTATCCAGCTACGTCAAATTTGGGTCATTATGCTCCATTAAACAGAGCGTTGAGAAGTTACAATCTCATTCACAGCTCTATACCCAGTAAAACTGAAAAAGGATCCTATCAGCTAGATATTTTTTCAAACTCCTTAACAAAATTTAAAAATTTAGCAGCTCAAATAATAGCAGGACAATTTGATTATTATATATGATAAGTAATTTTACTTTAAAATAGTTGTGAGCGTTATTTTTAATTTTTAATTTTTAATTCTTATTTTAATTTTTATTTTAATGATATTTAATTCGGCTTGTTTAAATTAAAATTGATGTTTTTATTTTTATTAGCTTTTATATGACATATTGTTTTTGACATAGTTCAGTGTAACGTAATGATAAATTAAATTATATTATTGTTGTTGTTATTATTGCTAATAAGTTAATTAATCGTATAATAATTTCCTTTTAAAATGCATACATTGTAATATAAATAACTTAAATTTCTTCATAAAATAATTTAAACTTAAATAATCTAATTCGATTTAATAATAAAAATTATGTTAATATACGTGACTTTCAGAGAATGCTGTTTGCGCCTATAACTGAAGTAACACTTTATATGTTTTTTTTGTATTGCTGATATTTTTGTATGTATTAGTGTGTACTTTGTTAATGCAATAAATAAATAAATAAAATAAATAAAACGCTTTTTGTTCTATTTGAATGATATACTGTTCTCACCATTCTGCCGCTAAAAGTTGCTATATGTCACTATGAATGTTGCAATATATCACTGTTCAATCTTTATGTCACTGGTTGATGGTTAAATGTTAGAAATAAAAAAACATATCAACTTTGACACTCCAATGTCGCACCGTAAAAAAACGCCGCCGCATAGAAGATTTATTATTTTGATCCGACGCTTCCTTGCTGGACCGCAGACGTTCTGCCGGTCTTAGAGAAGTCCTAAGCTAGCCGTGCTAGACCTCGCGCCTTTTACAAGAAGATTTCATGAGAGCTTCTCGGATCGTCGACCAGACGTGGATGTTAAGGTTGGTGGTTTTCTTTTACTTAAATCAACGTGACTGGGATTGCGCATACAACTCATTATTACAATACATACATACAGTCCATTTTCATTGAAGGGTTAATTAATCCCTGTGCGATTATCGCACAATCACTATAAATCGAGTACTTTGTGGATTGAAGGTCAGCTTCGGTTTTAGCTGCCTTAACAGTAACAGTAACTAACAATACATAGACAGATGGTTGTACACTTAGTTCCCAGTTCCCACTGGTCATCACTGTACTTATAACGTATAACATACGGGTACATAGACACGATGACATAATAATTAAAATTAACCATTCATTTTTTTATGTGTAATAAAACGAAAAATTTATTAGATAACAATTCAATATAACTTTTATAAATGTAACAAACATTATATCTGCACTTTATGGACTATACCGTAATATAACTTTTCTTTCTACGAAACACTTCATAGACGTGTCAGAACAGGAATTGTAACATTTTATGTGTAACAACAGGAACGTATTCAATATTACCGTATATTGAGATTGAATTCGGTCTGCATACTTCATAATCAAAACGTACTATAATCAAACAACACAATATCAGTAATCCGAGTAGGCTGCATCTTCTACACCGTATTCATCGTAGAGCGGTTCGGCGGGAGTGCGCGACGGGGGAGGGAGCGGGGGACGGGAACGCTGAGCGCGTGCGCCCGCCCGCAGCGGCTGACGCACGTCGCCGTCCTCCAACAGCGGGTACGACGGCATGGCGAGGACGCCGCACGTGTTGGAGCGCGCGTGCACGCGAATGTAGCCCTTCTCCCCCCACTTGGCCGACCACGAGTTCTTCAGAATGAAGTGCGACTCGCCGCGTCGCTCGCCCCACCCCACCGCCAGCACCGCGTGGTGAAGCTGCCTCAACGTCTTGCCGCTGGAATCATGGACAAGCACGTCACTGACTGAGTGACCTCACGCTAGTCCACGAGCCGGGTCGATACAATGAAGCGATACTACGTCTATGATGTTTTTAATGTGGGCGTCTCAACCGGCCCAGTGTTAGCACACCTTTAATTGAAAAACTAACATAACAAAAGTTCATAATACCATCGGTCGTCGTAGAGCACTCCCTTCTTGTGCAAGATGAAGCTCTGACACTCGGCGTCCACAATTACCACACTGGGCGCGTGTCTACGGATCGCCACCTGCAAACATTTATACATATTTATTAGTTTTAGCATGATTCGTGACATGAGTTTTTTAAATTTAAAAGTTAGCATGAATCGATGGGTGACCTTGAGCGCCGGCACGCTGTTGCTGGTGACGTTTACGTGTCCGCTAATGCGGGTCTGCGATGGGACGCGCTGCTCCACGCATCGATCCACCTGGAGGAAGATGGTATAACATGTTATACATGCGATAAACCGCATCGAATACAGAGGTCAACAACAGATCCGCTGCACCTCGGCACCTCTCATTGACGTGAAATTACATCATCGTTTACTTGCAAATGTTTAAAAAACTGGGCTTTTCATTACGACCACCTCATGGCAGATAAACTGAATACCCTTTTGTTGTTCCAATACAGATAAAGAACCACTGCCTCATTTGTAGAAATGTGCAAAAGTAACAACCTTTTCTTTGTATGGTGGGTACTCATCCAGCGCGGGCAGACCGCGCTCCTGCACGTAGTTGTAGGCGTGACTGGGCCAAGTGCCTGAACATCCCTTGCCGCCGAATCTGTTGGTATAATAACACGATGTAGCGATTCGTGAATAAATGTTACTAATGATAATGTAATATCATTCAGGATACCTAGTCAGTCATCCATCCATTGCAACAAACTAATCATTCGATCCAATACATTAAGCCTCACTCCCACTAAATATCCTTAATACCTGGAAGTAGCACTACATTCAATTTAAGCTTAAGCTATAGAGGGAAAGAAGTGCATTACGATACAGAAAAAGACACTAACGGATGCGCACAGTCGACGAGACACTGGTAGGACAGCGGCACGAGACGACGCGTGCGCCGGAACAGCGCGCCCTCCACCGCGCCCGACACTGCGAACGCCCAGCACGACGCGCAAGTAAAACCCTGGACTGCAACAAATATTAACAATTTTATCATTTTAATCTATATTATGTAATTCAACATTTACTATTTTTACGTACGTGTTATGGAATAAAATAAACGTATTAGAATAGAATTCAGTGATTGGGCAACGACGGTTATTATTAATAGCAGAAGTAAGTTGTTTGAATTGTATGGTGAAAAACAATTTAATAGGGCATCGTCCTTTCTTGAATATGTAAAAACGTATTCTAAAATCTTTAAATCAATTTTTCAGGCACAATCAACACATATTATGGGTAAATTTCAAAATTCTAATAATACAATTAAAACTTAGTAAACACTTAGTGTAAAAATTTGAGGTTGTGAATACGCGGCGCCCGAGTAGCTGCTGGTCACGTAGTGGTTTTTGTAAAACTAAATTTACTTATTTAACGATAAATACAAAATGATCGCGCATCAAATATGCCACGATGCGACAATGCATAATCGCTGAGCTGTTCGGTATAACTCCGAAGACTACTAAGTAACTAAGTTAATAGATTGCGATCTGTCTAAAGCATTTGATTGTGTTGATCACGAATCATTACTTCTAAAGCTTAATCACGACGGCGTCAAGTATAGTGCTCTCAATTTGATTGCTACCTAAATGAAGGATAGGATTCAATATGTTAGTGTAAATCATACCAAATCAAGTGTGAACCACAGGGCTCTATTCTAGGTCCGTTCCTTTTTTTGTTTATATTAACGATTTGCCTTATTGATTTATTAGCAAAAGTGCGGACATTGTACTCTTTGCTAATGATACATCTCTAATATTTAAGACTAAAAGAAATAAATTAAATTTTGACGATGTCAACAGTACTTTGTCCTATGTATCGCATTAGTTTAACATAAACAATTTAGTTTTAAATGCTACAAAAAAACTGTATACAGATTGCGTTATGAAATGTGCAGAAAGTAGGAAAACCCATAAATTAAATAATGAAACATCAACCATGGAACAATCCACAGTGTTTTTAAATGTAACGTTAGATATTAATCTTCAGTAGGGCACCCATATATCGGTTACTGATGTAGAGACAGCTAGACTTGTATTTTGCCTATTTTCATAGTCTTATGTTTTATGGTATCCTAATGTGGAGTAAATCAGCAGACATTGATTTAATATTTGTTGTATAACAGAAAAGAGCAATCAGAGCTATATATGTATATATATATTAAAGCTACGTGAGTCATTAAGAGAAAAATTGAAAGGTCTTCAAAAGGTTCAGTGTTCTTTTATGGGGTTTGGAGTTAGTTTTTTCAATAAGGTTCTTAAGTTGATACGTGAGTTGCGTGAGTTGAGTTCTTAAGTTGATAGGTAAAGGATATTATAGTATAGATTAATATATTATTGACAAAGATGCCTGGAAATAATAGTGTCGAGTCCAATTCCGCACAGGTTTAAACTTTTGTAATTACCGTGTGATGTTAAAAAGATTTGCTGAGGAGTTTCTTTCGCCGTTTTTTCTCACCAATGTAAAAGCATATTCTCGAAACGGTAGTTAAAGCAAAAAATAACGTGCATAAGTGTATTTACAGAATACCTATATGATTAAATGATTCTGAATTTGAATTTTATAAGAATTGTCATCCTTCATCTGCGCGGCGTATCATCACAGTAAGAAGATTACGACTGTTAACTATAGCGCCGTTTCGAGGCGAACCACGTGTCTTTGTTTGTCTATCCGTTTGTCTTTATCTACTTTATTACTCATGATTTACTGGAAAAAAAGTGGAAGTTTCGTTACCTATAGAGTGGTTGATATCTACGGACTTTCGTAACCAAATTACAGATGCGTAACGTGAATAAACTAAACCTGGCTTTAAAGATTATTTTGGGGCAAAATGTTTCTTAACTAATACGATATAAGTACATGAACGTAAACGGGTACGAGTACTGAGATTTCAAAAATTAAAGTATTGGTATTACAAAATTTTGAAAAGAGGATATATATTGTTACGAAGCTTCTCGAAGTCGGCAGGCTTACGTAGCTTCTAGAAGGGTGACCGACCGTTACGGTGAGGCAAACAATAGAGGCAAACAATAGAGGCAATAAAAGAGAAACCCAGGTAGTAATAAAAACTGTGGAAGGATCTGGAAGCCCGGAAATCGATATAAATAGCGGGCAGGGTCGGCCACAAGTCATTCGGTCTCCGGATACGAAGTGAAGAGTTCTCTCCCTACGAAGCGAATACCTGCGATCTACGAGTGTAACTGCGTTCGTGAATTGTGTGTGAAGTAAAATAAAGTCTCTGCGGAACTATTGTGGCATTTTTACGAGCCTACGGATCCTGACACGTAACAATATATAAGAAGAATATCGCTTCTGAATACCTACATCCTACTGGAGAGACGGCCCCTCGCTGGCGCCAGTCAAACCCGCTAGGCAATCGGCGCTCCTGCACACGCACTTCGTCGCGCGAATACGGGAAAGAGTCTCGTCCGGGGCCGGCGGCCAGCGCGGCAACGGGGCCCTCGGCACCCATCATGCGGCGCACCTCCACGCGCAGCCGATCGGCCAGCAGCGTTACACCTAGCTCCGAGGTGGCGCCTTGCCGGTTTCCGGCTGCCGTAAACCGCGTACTTTGCATTACCACGTTCTTCCGCACCGCCTCCTCGCGTTCGTCCACGTATTGCCTCGCGAACTGCGTCCGGTACCTGCGTAGTGAACCACGATGATGCACCACAACTTGTCAGACCGTGAGTATGTCTATACAGAAAAAATACTCATCGTCGTAAATTGATTGTGTGCCTGCTTGTATACAATTTACAAATCAATAATGATGTAATATTTATCGGCATCATAATTAATCTTATGCAATCCATGCACCTATAGCAGTCCGTTGTACCCAATTGACATGTCTACTAACATACTTATATATACTTAAAATCGTTGACTAGTATTTATTCCTACTCATCTGCCATTTTGTGCCCGTCGTAAGGGCAAAACTTTAACTTATTTCCACTGTAGTAGTGTCATCTATCGTCATCGAGAATCACGTCGTTGAAGATCAGAGCGATTCAGATAACAATATCCGACCCTAGTGTTCCAGCCATTCTAAGGTGACCCAAATACTTCCGTGAAATAACTCACTGACAAATAAAATGTATCACTCACTTGTCAAACATATGGTTGTGCCGCAGATCGCGATGCGGCAACGTGAACTCCCGCAATGGCTCCAGCTTGGCGACATCCTCGTCGGAAGAAGCGTCCAGATTCTCTACCACGTCGCACAGCTTATCTGTAACAAATAATCTGTTCTCGTAACGTTGTCAGGTAACCAAAAATATTTACAAATTTGTAAAGAAATATCATACCAAGATCGACATCAAAGAATTCAGGTGGAATTGGCTTCGAGCCGTCTGACTGGTATACGTGCTCGTAGCCGTCGCAGTCGGGACCCAGCACGGAGCTGTCCACCGTCACCGTGTACCTGTACCACAAAACATTCGTGTCACATAAAATAATTTAGTGTTCATATACAGAATATTATTACACGATGTTGTTCAAAAAGAATATCCGAACAAACCCTACAAGGGCAACGCCGCATTCGCTGCTCCTCTCGCTATCTGGTGGCTAGTACATATGTCACCTATGTCGTATGAACACCTCGGCGGCAAGAAAACTCTCGTCAAATTACGAGAACGTTTCTATTAGATGCGATGCCGGGGAGATGTCGAAGAGTTGTGCCGAAGATGTACGGCTTGTGCCTCCATAAAAAGACCTAGGACTAGATCTAAGATAAAGCTGCAGTAGTACAACGTTGGAGCTCCATGGGAAAGAATCGTCAAAGACGCTAACGGGCCATTTCCTAAACAGAAGATGGAAATCGATTCATCGTAATAGTTCAAGACTACTTTAGTAAATGGCCGGAAGTATTTGCAACCTCAAGTCAAGAGGTGAAGACAGTGGCCAAAAAGCTCGTCGAGGAGGTTGTATCCCGATTCGGGGTACCTTTGGAGCTATACAGCGATCAAGGCAGGAACTTCGAATCAATGTTATTCCAGGAGATGAGTAATCACCTAAGATTTAACAAGTACCACCGTACCACACCAGCACATCCTCAATCGGATGAAATGGTGAAGAGATTCAACCAAACATTGGAGAATTACTTAGCCAAATTCGTTGAGGATCATCAGCGACATTGGAATCGGTACATACCACTGGTCCGGATGTCTTATCGCTCTGCAATTCATGAATCCACTGGATTAACTCCGGCTAAAGTTAACTTCGGAAGAGAAATTCGTCTACCTTTAGACCTACTGACCGGTACTCCGCATAATGCTCCGAAACTCACTGTTGAAACCGTCGCAGACATACAAAAGCGATTGAATGAGACATACGACCTCGTGCGAGAACACAGTTTAAAAACCAGCGAGATAGTGAAAACCCGTTACGATCGCGACGCACGGGGGCATGGTTTCGAGGAAGAACACTGGGTATGGCTACCCAACCCACTGAGGAAAAAGGGGGAAGTCTCTGAAACTGCAAGCACAGTGGAAAGGGCCGTATACAGTGGTCACAAGAATTAACGACGTGACTTATCGGGTCTAAAATGGAGATAGGAGAAAACCCAAGATCGTGCACATAGACAGGTTGGCACCATGTCATGGAACAAACAATGTTCGGGACGAACAAAATTAAGAGGGGGGCAGTGTTACGAAGCTTCTCGAAAGGCCAGCCGAAAAGAAGAGGACGGCAATCTTGTCAAGTTTCTGGAAGAATCGGCCGAAAATAACAGAGGCCATGTAAAAAACCCGGATAGTAATAAAACCTGACCCGCTATTGTTATGTCGATTTCCGGGTATTATTTTTATTGACTTCCTACGAGAGGCGTAGAAAAGTCTGGAAGACCCGGAAATCGATATAAATAGTAGGCAGAGTCGCCCACAGCCCATTTGGTTCCCGAGTACGAAAGCGAAGAGTTCCCTGCTTACGAAGCGAAATCAACCTGAGATCTATGAGTGCGACTGCGACTGTGAAAAGGAAATAAAGTCTCTACGAAATAATGTAGCATTTCCCGAACCTGCGGATCCTAACACGTAATAATATTTATGCATTTCTGTCGGTAATCTTTTTGCTATCTACACCCTGTACGGGCTCACCGCAGCGGCACGGCGCTGGCGTTGATGCGCGTTAGCCTCATTTGATGTCGCGTGGTGAGCACCTCCCCCCGCGCGGCACCCTGCTCCCCCGCGCGCCCCTGCACCGTCCGCTGCCACACCTCGACGGGACCGAACGACGTCTCTTCATTAGCTGCCAATAAATACAATATAAATTTATCACGTGCTTTGCTATGATAATAATACAAATATTTTTAATTACACCCCACAAAATAATATCATCTAATATACTCGTAGGTAGAATCACTCAGAAATACAAAATCGTTCAGCGCTGGCCCACTTCGGTAATAAAAAACGAGAGATAAATATAATATGAGATATACCAATTAAGAAACAAATAAAAGTGAAGGAGACGGTAATTTAAGTCGCACACAAGATAAAGAGAAAGCATAAACAGGAAACAAGACAAGCTATAGACAAAATTGCATTTATAGTCTTGAACTGAGCTTTGAAAGATTGTAAACAATGGCAGAGGTAGTTCCAGACATGCCCTTTACCCGCTATAGTAAGGTAAGCCTCAATTTGAATAAGGCAATTAAATAATATACATATATATAGGATATAACTTGAGAACCTCTGAACGTCAACAAACAACACTGTATGGAACATCCGTTGCGTCCATCCATCCAATATCCATTATCTATGATATTTATACGTGAAATGGTCAATTAATTAATAAAAAATAATATAAAACGAGTACATAAATATTCGTAATTGTAATTTGCAACCCAAACTGTAGTCAACCAGCCGAAGCATTTTGCAAGTTACTTTTATCAAATACGTTAAAAATAAACAAATAGTATTTGTACAAGTTATTGTTCATAATTGTAAATAACATAAGGGAGTGACGTCGCAAAGTTTGGGCCAATTAATGTTGCTTCGTTTTCCTGGCAGCGTGTGAGTTGCTCGTGGCCTTCCAGTTATACACATCGAGAGCTAACACTCGGGTACCTTCACTTTTACGAAGTAGTTCATTTAAATACCAAGTAATCGAGCCTTTTAGGGCCATAAAAGCTTCAATCCATCGCCTCCCTCTCTAGGCGTCCTTAATTATCGAGCGCATCCCAGTAGCATCAATCACCGGTTATAGGCCTGAAACTGAAGGAACGTACCGGCGAAAGTGAACTCCGCCAGGTCCGGCAGCGCGGGGTGCCTGCCGACGGAGGCGTCCCGCGGCGCGGCGGCGGTGGCGCAGCGCCGCACGTCGCCGGCCCCCGAGCGCTGCGCCCACACCTGCGCAAGTAAACGGTTTGCTTATTTTATGAGTCGAGTGAATATGTTGTAAGTCGCTGTAGATGTGCAAATTATTCGTACCACGGCTCGCCGCACGCGGCCATCCGACGTCGCGGTGCGGAAAGTCGATGTCGAGCCGCCGTGGAAGTCGACCCGGGTGTTGCCACTGCCCTCGTCGAACCAAACGGTGTAGGGTTCCGTGTAGTCTGCGCGAGGCACGGTGATCTGTCCTCGGATCAGGCGCAAGCTGTCCGGGTGGTAGGACGGGGGCCCCGACCGAGCGTTCGCCGCCGGCTCTCGGCCGCGCTGCGCCCGCCTCCTGCTCCGTCCACCGTAGCCGGCCACTTCGGGTATCGCTCGCGGAGGTTCAGTGGGGTCCTTTTCTTCGGGCTGTAGGACGAGGGCGTTACTTCCGTCGGGCACTCGTGCACGCTCACTGGCGTCGACGCCCGAGAGCAACATGGGGGGCAGTTCAGGTGCTTTGGGAGTCTGAGCGCGGAACTCCTCCACCAGCTGTTCAGACGAAGCTGTCGACAAAATAATTCATTTTCACGTTAAAAACTAGTATTTCGTTTATTCGTCCTACATCCAACTTAAATAATTATTTTTACTCATTAATTTAGACATCCGGGTAAAATATTTTTAAATATGCCTATAAATAAATCGTAACCAAAAAAACATGAGTTTCTACTGCTCAGTTATACGATTAAATTTAATTTAGTATAAAAATATATGTAGTTTTGTATTCGTAGATCGATGCCGCGTGGACAGGACGACGCTAACGTATTTATTTATAATTCGAATAAAAGATTGTCACGTACATATCGGTTCCAGTTTGGGAAGTACAGCAAAATCGTCGTCGTCGGGTGTGTACGACGGTGGCGGGAAGCGCGCGTCGGGCAGCGGCGGGGGGAGGCGCGGCGACGGGCGGCGCTGCGGGGGGCGGCGCGCCGGCTCGCGGGGCTCATCGTTGAACTCATGTTGTGCGGAGGTGTCGGGAGGGGCGCTCCAGAATGGCGGGCGGCGCGTCGTTGGGAGCGGCTGCTGCGCAGGAATCTCCTCAAACTCAACTTTTACGCCGGAATTCTTGTCGCGTGTTGATGCATCACAAGCTAAAAAATAAAAATTTAGAAGTTAAGTGCTTCGTCTTCCTTCGAACTCTATCTATCATATCTCATGACGTTGCTGACCGACGGTCCTCTCGGAAATCACTCGGTTCTAATTCTAACCCAGGATGGATTTATTTATCCATTATTTATATCCGTAGTCGATCGTGAAATATTTCAGAGTTTCGTTTGTAACGACGAGCCGACTCACCGCTCAGTGCCCATTCCTTCATGTAAGAGTGGCGCTTGTCAAACTACACAGTTAAACAAGCATGAATGAATTAATCAACGCCATCACTTTCAATACCCTACCCTGATTGGTGCTGGAAGTAGAAGAGGCGGGAAACTCCCAAGGATTTTTTACGTACTCATAGTTACAGAAAGCGCTTTACAAAACACAAAACACCGATTGAGTAACGTATATAATAATATCGGGATTTGGATAGCACGAAACTAGCAGTCCAAGGAGTCTTATTTTTAAAGCAATAATTTCAATCAGTTTAGCCTTATTGTAATGTTAATATTGTGAATATCGCTATACTTAACAAAAATAGCTATACTTAACAAAAATCAGAGTGTGTTGTAAAATTAGTATTAATTAACTTTGCAATAATCCTCGAGCGAGTGAGCTCACCCTGAAGATACTCCGTTTCGGAGCGAAACACGTGTTGATGACGGTATGTGTGTTGGTATATACTTTTATTTATCATAACTGCATGTTTTCTTTTGTGGGAGGGAGGGAGGTTCTATGCATTTATATAAGTGTATACTATAATACATTGCGCTTGCGGATTGTTGCAAAGTAAATTAATATTAATTGAATAACATTTAATTTCCGCGAAGTGACGCCTGATACTATCAATTATGTTTTGTAAAATACATAATGTTATCTAAAATCCTGAAGCTCGACTCGCGCTGACGTTCGAACACTTAAATGCCATGACCACAAAAGATATTATTTTCCTCGTTTCACATTTTGCGCTTTAAATACCTGCTATGACTTTTATATAAAAACGTGTAAGGTCAATCGTCTCGGATGACTAGACAAGTGTAACGTACCTGAAGTGGGTCCGGGTACCGGCACCGGTATGGGCACCACCACTATCGGCACTGTGCCCGCGCCGCTGGGGTCTGAAACCGACATGCCCTTCATTTGAGGCTCTAACGTCAAGCAAACATAAGTAATAACTCACTGACATTTTAATACCTCAAGATGTCGTATACCAAGTGTTGGGTCCAAACATTATTTATGTACATGAGACACGATCCGTCCACGGCACCACTCAACAGAGGATGTAGTCTCTAGTGGCACTCATACACTTTCAAAATCTTTTTTATGTCATAAGGAACTTGCTTCTTAAATTTTCGCGGAACATTTTTAGATTGTATTATTTATGAAGAAGTAAAAAAAACTCGCCTCCGGGGAGACGGTAAATTGGCTGCAAAAAAAAATACTTAAAGTAAAAC
>PDGT01000159.1:249876-261648 GCA_003671415.1 Megathymus violae | reverse complement strand
GGAACTTGCTTCTTAAATTTTCGCGGAACATTTTTAGATTGTATTATTTAAGAAGAAGTAAAAAAAACTCGCCTCCGGGGAGACGGTAAATTGGCTGCAAAAAAAATTACTTAAAGTAAAACTAACTAACTACTGGTTCTTCCTGCGTCACTGCCCTCTTGGCTGTGTGGCGGGCATCTACGGGTCCCAAGGGCCATCCTTTTTACCCGGGCTTGGCCTCGGGAGACGAAGAGTCTCCCGGTGGAGGGGGGCCCCGCTGTTTAGCAGGGGGACTTAATGTAAAATAAAATTCAGATACCTATATCCACTTTGACCTGGACGGGCTTGAACGACCAGTCGATGGAGCCGGCGGCGGGGGGCGCGGCGCGGCGTACCAGAGGGGCATTTCTTTCTTCGTTCACTAATAAAATATCAATTAAACAATTAATATATACATCTATATTATTCCGCGTCTCTCTCTATTTCGTCGCGGATTTAGACAAATACTTATATTGTTCAGTATAGTCAATTAGGTTTGTTCTACTATAATCATGTATATCTTTAACCACATTATGTATATTTGTAAACACAAAACAATTCAATACCGTTCTCTGTTTCACTTGTGGCTTAACAAGCGATGTATAGTATGTATATTTGAATCTGTTGGTTTATATCGTATTTGGAGAGGCAGTGGTGTAGTTGTGTGTCTTACGTCTAGAGAACAGGGGCATATTGCGCCAGCTTCGATAGGACCCGGTGTCATCCGCCAGCTGCCCCGACAGCGCCGGCGCCGCGATCCCGAATAGCACTGCATATTAAAAAAAACATAATACTACACAAATAAGAGCTACACATATATTAAAATCACGTGACTCTTTAAGGAAAACTTTTAAAGAAACAGGTGAACTCACCGTAGCCTGTCAATATATCTGTAGTAATTCGATGTTTTTACGAAAATAATTAAATATATGTATACAAGTAGAAGATACACAATTTTGACACATGAAATACGCATAATTTGGTTACGTCTCTATATCGCCTTCAAAAAAGTTTCAGCATTAGGTATTTTATAGGGCTTGGTATTCGTTGGCACAATAAAGTTCCAAAATTGATACGTGATTTACCTATTGGAACTTTTTAACGAATCGTTAAAACACAGCTTGTAAGTAAAGGATATTGTGGTATAGACGAATATATTATTGACAAGGACGCCCGGAAATAACAGTGTCAAACCAGTTCCGCGCAGGTTATAACTTATTTTGTGATTGTCACATTTTATTGATGTTAAAGATGTGCTGAAGAGATTTTTTCGTTATTTCTTCTCTTCAATGTTAAGATACTTTTTCGAATCAGTAGGTCGGTCGGCCTTCAAAACATTATACGAAATATTAAGTACAATCTTCGATTACAAAAGAAATTTGGAATAAGATTGTACGCATATTTCCGGCTACTTTTAGTGACCGCCGCCCGGTTGCTAGGCTCGGACCGCAAGCCCGAAGCGAGCGAGCTGCTAGCTACCAGTTGCCAGCTGCCAGCTCCCAGCTGTCAGCGCTGCCTCCGCGACCGACGCGTCGTTCTGATACACAAATAATATTGTAACAATATAAGACGATGTGTATCATTTTACTTTGATATTTTTTCAAACTGCCTTCATATATATAAAAAATATTTTTGTCACATTTTAAATTGACATGGCATTACAACTATTACTCATAATAAGAATAATAACTTAACAAACAGTTGAAATTATTTCAGTATTGAAATAGTATTTTAACTTTTTATATAAATATTTCTTTTTCAATGTTATCATTTTATATTACAATGAATTATACTGTTTGTCATGAAATGAAATTATTATAACGTAACATTAACATTATCTGCAACTCATGAATGCCAATTACATTTTGTTTCGTACAAATGTTGTTTTCGCTTCTAATTGGATCGACACTTGTCTCGCTGCCGTGTCTATATAATTGAATCGTGTTAATGTTCACTCTGTCGGTTCAACTAATAAATAAATAAATACTACACGATACACGACGGACCGCATGCGACGTGTGCGTGCCCTGGACGTAAGTAGGTACCTGCCGGCCCTCACTGACGGAAGTCATAGTCCTCTGCACCTCCGTGACGGTGCGTTTTTTCAGGACCGCGTCGAGCGCAGTGGTGATACAAAAGATTACAATTTAGTAAGTACCAGTACATCGGTCGCTAGAATCTTATCTCGTTCCGATCTCAGGAATTCAGACTCGAGAAACGACCACGGGGTGCGATGGCTAGTATCGAGTAGTGATAAAAGTCGCAGATCTAATTACGATTAATAAATTCTTTAATAATAGGAGGTGATCTTCACGGATCGTTACGAGCAGTACGTCTTTAGGATGAAAGTATATATTAACACAAAACAATGTTATTGACAAGGTGTAACCGTCCTCGTGAGGGAAACACTAACGAACCCCGAATCGTGCGCGCGTGCGTTACACCTCCTGCAACAATTGGAGGACGTAAGATGTTCCAACGGTGCGGTCGCCGGTCGTCCGAACGTCCCAAACGGCGAACGGCACGCGTCCGCCTCGACTGCCTCGACCGCCGGCCGTGACCTCAACGTAAGGCGCGAGGACATTCCTCGATCGCGTTATTTTAACGATAACCGGTGGGTGTATTAGTACTACATTTGCATACCATTATGCCTCATAAATTGATATTTTTTAATATTTGGATCATGAATGTCCGCACAGTAATGCGGACGCGCGGCCGTGTAGATTGTTCGATTGTATAACCGTAATGTCAAGGCCGCCGTCGACTCTGGAACTGTATAATATTTTATTTATAATAAAAACAAATACGTAATTCGCAAACCGCCGCTTTGAATTTGGAAAGATCCCGCGTGGCTCCCGTCGTTCGATGGTATTTGACTATACAGGATCGATTAAATATTTTAAACTCACGAATTTAAAAATATAACTATAATTTTATAAATTATAGCAAATGCCCTCGCTTCGTTTCGGAAAAACGACCTTGTATTAGAAATACGTATTTTAATTCATATTATTTTTTTATTTATGGACGGATTGCAATGAAACAAACCATAAGTATTAAGTGATGCTCGCTGCAATACATCAGTGAAAACCAGAACGAAATCGGTTTAGCCTGTTCCTGAGATTAGCGGGAACAAAACAGGCAAAAATTCTAAAAACTATTGTTTTGAGTCCATTGCGTTAATAAAGGCCCCTTATAATATATTTTCTCGTATATCCTTCATGCGGAGAAATCGATCAGTTAGAATTTTATTATGTATAGATAAAATGATAGAAACTTTAAATAAACAAACAAAGAAACAAACAGTGCCCGTTGATACGTGCGATGAACATGAACGTGACGATAGATGACGATTTGGAACGTGATCAAAAATATATTAAGTTATGTTTATTTATAAGACGAGAACACACACACACACACACACACAGACACACACACACATATAGTCTGCCTATATACCTGTATTACGAAATAAAATACGTGCATAAGTGTATTAAGAGAACACCTAAATGAATTAATGATTTTGAATTTGTATTTGAACTTAATTCAAGTCTCGGATGACTAGTAAATACCGCATTGCGCTGGCCGTCGGTGCAGAGAGCTCGGCGGGCTCCAAATAAAAGCCTTTCACCTATAAAGCGTACTGAACTATGCAAAACAATGTAAAGTAAGTTATATCATATCTTTTTGGTTTCTCGGAGAGCTTTTGTACAATAAAGTATGAACGAAATCAGAGCTCAGTGTTGACTTCGCGTTACCATTTTTGTATTACGTTGTGACATCGACAATGTAATTTAAATGTGATGTAAATATCAAAACTTCCAAATTGATACGATCGCACATACTCGTTGCAACATATGGAATATATCTTCGTTTTGTTGATCTCGCCCGACCTTGTAACTTAATAAAATTATTATAATATGAAGGGAAAGTGAGCTCTGAATGTGAACATCTCCATCGACCGCCGCAAACATTTGCTTGGAAGGGTGAAAATACCTGTGTTTCAGTTTTTCTTAAGCTGTTCTAAGTGTCATGGTCATTTGTTTCAGTACAAGGGCCGATGCGACGGCCGTCCGAACGACCCGAGTGTCGGTTACATCCGGCGTTGTATCGGACCGTCGTCCCCAGTGACACTCGAACTGTTAAAACACATACATATTTTATCGAAGCGCCAACGTCATGTACTTGTTTCGCTAATGTACAATGTGTAGAAGATTGAACATCGTTTAATTTAATATGTTTACATTAATAAAACCTGATTCCTTAACCAGCTCGCTAGAAATATAAAAATATGTAGAAATATAAAAATGGGCAACGCGAAACGCCTCATTTAAAAATATCAAGAACTACTTCATGAAACCAGTAAAGTTAAATCAAAGCGAGGAATGTTTAATCGTATAAAATGAACGGAAAATAAATACCGTGTATTTATATCGTATCGTATATACGAGTATAAAATCCTTAAGTATGTATATGCCTTCGTCGCGTATCTTTCCGTCTGTTACTATCGTAGGTATGTCGTAGTGCGAAACCTTAACGAGGCAAGTCCCGTTCCGACTTTTGTTTTCCTACCGTTCGTATGCTGAATACGAAACTTATTCAATGTAAAATTTTGCACAATGGAGTTAAATATAATAAAAAAAGAAATGTTCGGTGACACGAACGAGTTTAGTAATCGGTCGTGTCATTATATTCATCGTAGTGACGTAATACCACGGGAGACGTTTCATGTACGGCTGAAGTACCGGGGTGACTCTATGACTCAAAATTGCAGTCGTTTCTAGATTTATATACATAATTGTCACGTTATCGATAAGTTTCTACTGCTATAGTGATTTGTTTTTTATATTGGTGAATAATAAAAATAAAAATATTATTATACAATAGTTTAAAAAGACGAAAATTTCGTTTAATACATCTCACTACTACCACTACGTTGCCGACTTGCAAGCACTAGACGGAAGTTTGAACTGGACCGAATATATTGTGTCTTGGAGGCCATGGAGACTACGAATGAACGTGTAGGTGGGTCCTTAGTAACGAACGAGGCATCGCGTGTTGCGTGACAACGGTCGCTCTGACATTGACACTCATCGCTGCCATCGGGCTAGCTAAAATATTCAAATCTTGAACATTCATATGCCTTCTACACGAGTATGGATATGACCGACGGGCAGGGAGGGAGCAAGACGCCCTTCGTGAGAATTTGTTATGGGTTTTCCGTGACCCGCCTCGCACACCGGGGGTTGGGGGTTCTTGAACACGATGGAACAGACTGGATGGACTCGCGGATGACCGAAGCCCCTTACAACAACAAACGAGCATTTAATAAATATATAAAGCTTTATGATTGTTCGCATAAATATTTTTTGACATTACTTGGCCTGTACTAGAATTTTTGACTTATACCTGATGCTCACTTAAAAAGTATTTTTAATTACAATTTCATTGACACTTTCTGTTATAACTTCAGTTACATTTAAATAAATGCAGTAGCAATTTTTTGAACACACGAATAATTTTAAAATGCAGAATATACCATACTTATATTAATTTAGCTGTTGCTCGCGGCTTCCTAGCGCGGAACTTTTTTAAATGTATTTATCTGTTTACAAGAAATATCCGCGATATTTTCAATGTTCTCTATCTATTTTGGACTGTCATTTATGTTAACAAGACTATTTGGCTTCCTAGAGGAATAAAACCGTTTGTTGTGATTATGTCGGATACTGAGTTTTTTAATTTTTCGGAGTTTTCATCTCGATAATCTATCTGAATCGACTGTTTTCGATAAGCAAGACAGGATTTTATCCGGTTATGTGCATTTCCCCGAACACCGACGTCATACAATTTATCCATCAGTATGGCGTGTGATATCCTGCCATAAGCCATGGACATATCGAGAATTATTCCGACTCTATGATTCCTCTCATAGATACGAGGATAAGTCAAAATTTCCTGTACATAGTAAATCTGCCAGTGCCGCAGTACGATTTCTTCGAAATTCATGTTGATTTTGATGGATGATGTTGTGTTTTTAAAAAAAACCTATAGATCCGATTCGTCATTACTTTTCACATACTTTGTATATAACTGGGAGTAATACTATGGGTTGATACCGGCTTGGATCCTTTTTTTTAACAATTAGTTTTATTTTAGTTACTTTCAACATATCTGAGAAAATCCCGTTCGGTAGGTAAGTTAAGGGAGGGGTTAATTAATGTGTGCAGATCTTAACGAGTATTAAAGGGAATGCGTCTACGCTGGTGCTAAATTTATTTGGGGGGGTTGCAAATTATATTATTTATTTCATAGCCGGCGTTTTCACATTAGCTACCCACACCGAGGAAAAGGACTCGTTAAATACAACGGACAGAGTATAGACTGCAACAGGTGCGGCCGTTAAATACAACGGACAGAGTGCAGACTGCAACAGGTGCGGCCGTTGAAAACAACGGACATAGTGTAGACTGCGACCGGTGCGGCCGTTAAAAACAACGGACAGAGTGTAGACTGCGACCGGTGCGGCCGTTAAAAACAACGGACAGAGTGTAGACTGCGACCGGTGCGGCCGTTAAAAACAACGGACAGAGTGTAGACTGCGACAGGTGCGGCCGTTACACACAACAGACAGAGTGTAGACTGCGACAGGTGCGGCCGTTACATTTTATTATTAGTTTATTTTGGTTTTATAATCAAGTTTTAAGTTATTGTACTGATTGTTGTTCACATATTTTTAATTTTATTTTTGGATAATTTCATTTTATTTGTTAAAACAAGTTTTTTTGATAATGTAATACTTACTTAAAGAATTTTGCAAATAGTTTGTAATTATGGTTGTCGGTTTATTTATTAATATTTACAGATGTGTTTTTTGTTTACAAATATTTTTATCCCTTTTGTTGAATAAACTTTGTTAGGCTTATTTTTTAATTGTATTATTATATTGAAATACTTGTAAGTAATATGTTTTACTTTGTATTTAAACATGTTTTTGATGTTATCGTTTTCCACCAATTACTCTTTCCTAGCGCCATTTTGAAACGTTTCATTTGTATGTTATTAAAAAACTGTTTTCCGTGTGTTTTCTATGATCGCCTTTGAAAAGATAAAATTAATTTTTTATTTTTATTTTTACATAAAGTCATCACAAATTTAGTTGATTTATTATTACTTATTATCAAGATATACTACATACCGTTACTTTTATACACTGGAATAAAAATAAGATCATTAGCACTGAAAGTGTTAATTTAGGTTTAGTAACAAACATGTTCTCGTCCACATTGCAATTCCCTAAATGTGTTTATTCACGTACTCACGGCGATAAACTATAAAACCTAGATTACAGGCATGATTATTACATAATACATAAAAATGTACAAACCTCGAAACATATATTCTACGTTTTCTAAAAATGAGATATTTTCATAGTGTACCTGCCACTGTCAGCTCACGTACGTGTCACCCACACGTGCCGGCGGGTCCGGGTACAAGAATGTTATAATATTCATTCGTCAGTACAGGTTTGTAGGAACGTCGACACAGCGATAACTTTCATAATATTGCTCCGGTAGATTTTGTGGCATAAAGAAAGCATAAAATATTTGATTTCTATATAATCATATAACGACCTACGTCAAAAGCACGATTACAACGTTTCAATAAACACTGGCAGCGGCCGGCCAGCTGCCGCCGGCGTCCGATGGCCGGCATCGCGACGCTGCAGCTACCGGGATATAAGCCGAGTTATAAACTGCAGAGCGATGAAATTTGTGTGCTAATTCCGAATATACATAAATTATCTGGAAACGTTACGGTGTAGTTGAGCCTGAAACGGGAGTCCAGTTCGACCGCAGATCGACTAATTAAGAGATATTTTAAAGTCTTCCAATTTTACTCATCGACAAACGTGGTTCATTCTTCTCGCTCCGTCCGCGTCCGTCGGAAACTGCTACTCGCGCCGACAAGATTCAACGACCGCTATTCAACGAAACGCAGACGCATTCTGAATTCAAAATTAAAATGCAAGATTTGTCCGTAGACTTCTGTGAAATTAAAGCGCCCACTCCGAGGGCCAGGGTCCAGGGTAGAAGACCGTCGCAGCTCGGATGGATTTGAAATGAAGAAGACAAAATCCGTTGACCGGTCGCCGAGTGTTTCTGCATAAAAGGTAGGATAACGGAAGTCGATACTTTTAATTCAATAATGTTAAGATAACTCACGGGAAGCAACAGCGAGGGTCGCGAGGGGGTGTCGGAGGGGGCGCCGCATGGTGGCCGATGGTCGCGTATAAGTCGCGTCTCGTCTCGACCACGCGCGTCGCTGACCGTGCGACGCGTGCCAATGGCGCCCGCTCCGCGGACGCTGCCAGCCTCTCCCACTGCCGCCGGCTCGTGACAGTGGATCTGCATTCGCCAATTAATGGCCATTCGACGACACCGCAACGCGCGCGAGCCGCGGTGGACACTCGCCACCCATCAACGGCTATAATCTAATCTGTTCCTCGACGCAATTATGTATTTTGTGGACAACATGGTTGATTAAATATTTTGTCACAGAGCGGGTTGCACAATAACGACTATGAATGTCATATATTATTTTTCTTAAGAGAGATTCTTAACCCAATCGGTAGTGACAGCCTATCGAGTGGAGGGTCCCGGGTTCGATACCGGTCGATTTTTTATAACGGTTCATTTATATAATGTCAACGCGAATGCAAAACAGGAAATTCTAGTGTGGGCGCTTCAATGTGCAGCTAATATTTAGCCACATTGGGGCGGCCTCAAATACTCGACCCAATCCCGCGCCGGCAGAACGGGGTGTCGTTAAAGGCGGCAGAAGCCGGCCCGCCCGGCCAGCCACCACCCTCCCGCTCGAATCAGCCGCCAAACGACTCGTCGTGTACCGGCTGGGGGCTCGAAAGCCGGTACTTTCTTTCTTTTTTTCTACTTATTTCTTAGCTGACATCGCTTCAGTGATACGTAGTGTAACTAATGTCTATGGGCGACGGTGACCTTACCATCGGGTGGCTCGTCTGCTCGTTTGTTGGTTATTTACATATAAAAAAAACATTAATTAGTTTAAAAGTTTAATTTTATTCAAGTTCAACCAACTTATTAATTTAATCAGATATTATAATGGCGAGGTCCCGCGGGCGTGCGGCGTTCCGTTTACGTTCTGTTTATGCAACGCTACACGCTACAACCCAATAAATTATATAATAATACAATACCGACGACGACGAATATTGACGACCCCGTAGCCCAGTTGGTAGTGACCCTGCCTGCCGAGCGTGGGGTCCCGGGTTCGATTCCCGGCCGGGGCAGATATTTATGTGACATATAAATTTTTGTTCTCGGGTCATGGCTGTTTGTGATGTGATAATTGTGTATGTCCATGCCACCTGCAACACAGAGAATCCTTGTGAGGAGGCGTGAATGTGTAAACGTTTAAAAAAAATACATTTATTAGTGTGACAATAAAGCGTTCGGTTTTGTTGAATTCGAATCAAACAATTGTATGAAATCTTGAGTGCATTTTATGACGCATACAACCTTTTTTTTGTTTTCAAAGGTGCCCGGTGCCGTAGGAGCGACACCGGGTTATCTGGGATTATTACCGGACTAACCCCCCCCCTTTGATCTTCCTCAGCGCTACGTACAGGACTCCGGGATCTCCAACTGCTCTCTGCTCGTGATGAGCCTACGCTCATCTCCAACCTTAACGTGTACGACGGTACGCGGCCACGTATACCGTCGTCCTTCCCGGGGTCGCTGACTGGACGGTTCCAACTCCCACCCTAGTCGCCCACAACCCTGGAAGCCCCCTTTTAGTTGCCTCTTATGACAGGCAGGGGATACCGTAGCCCTATTCTGGTCCCGAGCTACAGGGGCAATGACGCATACAAACTGTCAACTGCATAACAAGAAAATACGTCGTGCTAGAGGACCAGCAGCGACGGAGCCGCCTCCCTCCCCCGCGGCACCGCAACAGTGAGCGCTCGGTGCGAGTTGCCACGAAGCCCTTTTTTAAAATTGTACTTTAATGTGAAGATCGACGTCTCGTGTTGGCTAATTGTATATATTACCATAATCGTAATTATATTCCGAACTTAACCAGATTAACTTAATCAACAGAACGAAGCGAGGCGCTTTAACATCCAGAATGATAAAATATTATTTCAGACTTGGCGAAACTGGTGGCTCTTCCATGCCTCGATGTGAATAGATTGATGACAGAATTGACCGGAACAATTGATGGAAACGCCGTATTGTCGATTAAAAACTCACGTCAAAAGCAATCTTGTGAATAAAGGTGGTTTTAAGCTAGATGATTATTTTAAAGATAAGACAAGAATAAAAAGATAAGATAAGTGTGTGTGAGTAGAAAAAGCGACTCCTTAGGAGTTTCTTGCCGCTTCTTCTTCCGGGACCACTCCCAGTAGTGATCTGGTGATGTGATGGCGTAGTTTGACTTTCGAAAAGTGTTTGTAAAAATTGTGTTATTGTGTTATTTTTGTACTATTTCATTACATTAATTCAATGTGTAATTTCCGTCTGTGTGTGCACGTGTGTAATGACAAACCGCACGCTATAAAAACAAATAAAACTGTCGACATTACTCGTCGATTGCGCTACCAACCATACTCACGATCATTCATCGTGATCATTTTAAGTTATGTTGGGAAACTGTATCTGTACATTTTACACGGCCGACACGCGCCCGCCCCCGCCGGACGGGTCGAGCGCGGCCGGCGACATGCATCACATGCCGAGTATTCCTAATTATTTGGTCACTGTCGTAAGACAGAGCTCGGATCCTCGAGGTGACGTTGACACCGAGTTCGATCAGTAGACAGACCGGACCACCTCGACACCGGCACCAGGACGACGCGGACCGTCGGGTTAGAAAATGTGAAGTTCATTAATATATTTGTATTAAAATAAAAGTGTAAAAATAATCCACAAGCTGTTTCTGCTGTGTTCGCAGGGCTCGATAGTGACTCCTTCAATGTTTCTTCTCTATATAGGTCAAATAAGTAACGTAGGACTAGTCCGACACCTAACATTGCAGACGGACAACATTCACAATACTCAATATAAACGGAGGTTTGCTGCTGCGACCGACTCGAACCCCTAACAAACGACACGAAATAAAATTATCAAACTACTAAGAGTATTTCACTATCTCCACCGTACACTTACTATACAATATGACAACTACATGTCGGTTGTACACACGAGTCCTATAAAACCTAAAGGGCGAACGAATCACGGGAAAAAACAATATTGCTCGAGATAGCACAAATTATACACGAGACCGACGCGGCCGCACACACACCACACCGCGGTATCAACGATACGTGTGTGTACTGCGCACAGAGGAACCGACCACACCTGTCTTGACCTTTGATGTATTCTCTTTTTTAGTATTATTTTAATGTTCCGAAGGTAGAAAATTATGTCGTATTATGCTGTATGCTGTTTTATGACAACAAATTGTTCTAAACCTATCATCGATATGCTGCAACGTCGCATCGACCCGTTGCGAAATCGCGGGTCGAAGCGTCCCTGGCATTTGCGAGAGACGGACCGCGAACGCCCACACACGACTGCAGTTTTATATTTATGCATCGACCGATCGACCGTCACCGCTCGCGCAGCACGAGAGACATCGACGGGCGCCGCGACATCGTCACGGGACGGGCGTCGACGGACGGCGGTCGGCGGAGCGGGTCGCTCAAAGCTTCGA
>PDGT01000159.1:220695-241081 GCA_003671415.1 Megathymus violae | reverse complement strand
GAAGAATTCCCCCTCGTCAACAAAAAAAAAGAGTATGTATTGTAGAGTTACGAGTATAAATAGAAGATGAAAGTTAGATGATAGATTTTATTAATTTATTCTTGGCAATCACAATATCTGTAAAATAAGTTACAAAACAGTATTCACTACCTCATCATCATCATCACAACTTAATTGTCCCAATTTTAAGTGACGGCCACGGTGCTCGAGAGCAGGTTGGTAGGCTTCACACACCTTTGGGAACATCACGGAGAACATTCAGGTATGTAGGTTTCCTCACGATGTTTTCCAGTTCGATGTTCACCATAGCAAAGACAATTAATTTGGAATACGAACATCATGTGAGAAATGTGAGGCGTGTGCCAGATCGCCAGCGAGTGCCCGGCGGTGATCGCCCACAGACATTAGCTAACCATTATGTTACCACAGCTTTAGTAAAGCAAAACACTTGATACAAATACATTATGTGAGAATTAGTCTAATATTTCGTACTCGATACTAAATGTGGGCGCCGCGCCGCGCGCCGCCTTGAAAATTGGCGATGGAGGCGAGCTGAAGTTTTTCGACCGGCAGCGCGAGGATTTCTTTTTTTAACAATTTACTCACTTGACTCCGATTGAATTACATCCAGTGCAAGCCATTGGTCACCGTGCAAACTGCTGCGGTGGTAGGCGTCTAAGCCATTTCGCTATCTATTTTAAGGGTGTTATGGAGCTCCGTAACCGTAACCGAAACTATCGGATATCCCACATAAAAATATCCCACATAAAAAAAAGTAAGTTTCGATTAATTTCGAATAGGGTCAAACTTTAAATGAAACATGTTATGCCAGGTTTTCGCTGGCCGAGCCGATACATTAGCCGCGTCGCTCTCATTTTTAGACAGTTTTTATTATTAAACTTTTGAGGCTATTGTTCTTTTCCATAATTGTAATTCCATTTCTAATTTCCATGATCGTGTTTTGGCCGTATTGGAGCGGCCTAGAATACTCCCCTCAATCCCATGCTGGCAGAAAAAGGTGTCGTAAGAGGCGACAGAAGCCAGTCTGCTTGGTGGTAGGGCTTCGCGTAAGGATTATATTATCAGTATTATTATTAAGTCATTAATACAGATATTATTATCTTTCCGTGAAGCCTGCCTGGCTAGCTACCACCCTCCTGCTTGAGTCAGCCGCCAAACGATTCATCGTGTTCCGGCTGGGAGCTTATCTATTTATTTATTTTACTGAATCATCAACACACTGTTCACTATACTACACTACATAAAATATCGTAATTGACTTTACACATCTAAGTGCCAGCACAATTATAGGTGACGACCACATGCAAAAGGATAATATTGATAAAGAGCGCGTACATTACATTAAAATAAATGAATTAATTAAATTAACAAAACAATGTTGAAACAGAATTTTAGAATAGATGCAAGTAATCAGAATAATTGTGGATTTAAATAATAGCACTAAATCGAATCGATACACATAAAAATGTCATGATTCTGAATATTTAAGTACAACATTAATTTTAAATTTTGAAAGTGTTATAAATATTTATTAATAATTCGAACATAAATGAAAATTAAAAATTAAAAAATTGTATACAGTATAACATGAAAAAATAATAAGTGACATACAAAGTTAGGTCATTATTCACGTACAGATTTTAATAGTCTTTTTAAGTATTTAGATGCTGTCGAAAAAGAGGTCTATTTGATCAATTTTTACAGCTTCGTTGAATTCTTTTTAACTTGAGAACTTTTTAGCTTGAGAGCCAATACTTACTTTCTAACCTGCTTTTAATTTCCTGGCCGACAACGCATCAGTGATACTTTTGGGCTTGCTGATGTCCATGGGCGACAGTGACCACTTACCATCAGGTGGCTCATATGCTCGTTTGTCGGCTATTAACATAAAAAAATGTAGTACCAGATCAGGGTTCGACAATATATATCAATGGATATATATCAAATGATTTTTTATGATATATATCAAATTTTATATTATTTAGTAATTTTTGGCGTTTGTTACCGTATTTCTTCTTCCCAAATGTAGATGGCGTTGAAGTAGAGTTAAAATATACTGCCTAATAGAAGTTCTAATCCATAAATGACAACACTTCTGCCGGTATTAATGTTGTCTGTCGTGTCAGAAAATTTTCTGTTTTTTAACACATATGCAAATAGTATACATAAATAATACAATAAAATAATAATATGGCTTTCATACAAAATGGATATATATCAAACTTTTGATTAATAAATATCGGATATTTTGGAACCCTGTACCAGATAATACCTAGAAATAAAGTCAAAGTGTTATCTTGTAAATACATTATGTATTTTTTTCCGATCTTAAATCATCTAATATCCATAACCAAAATTATCCGAAACAATCGGATACTCCGAAACAATTTCATATCCATAACCGTAACCGAAACCGGTAAAATATTGTTTATACATCTGTATCCGTATCCAGGTCCGAAATTTTCATATCCATGCATCCCTAATCTGTTTACCCTTAATAAACTAAATGAAATGAAAACTTTAGGCAGATAACAGGACAATTTACGTCCATCAGTCTGCCCCTGTGATCGGTCCTGAGCCTTCTGATTCCAGTAGAAACCCGTTGTCTTTTGCAAATCATAATTTCATCTGATCGAGGGGTCGTCAAAAAGCACTATGTCAGATTTGTGCCGATAAGTTTGATTCGATCAGTATAAAATTTCTGCAGTATGTATGTAGCACAAGGCGGCTACAAGTTTGTTCTTAGAGCTAAAATGTGGAGCTGCACGGTCTCAAGTGTCAACCCAGGATAGATATGCCGAAGTTTGCGTTTTTAGTTTCAGCACATTGGACATGAAAGCAACGGAGAACGTTGGCACCGTCTGGGACGTCGAAAACATGGACGAAATATTCTATCGGTTGAAGCACCACATCGGTTATAGCAACCGCAGACCTCGACGGGCCGTCGCAAGAGAAGCAAATCTGCCGCCAAGAGCGAGAAAAGAAGTCATTCAAACCAGGTCGGATCTCATTCCAAACTGCTGACTTTAACATCATACTTTTACCACCAAAGTCGTAATTGGGAGGGGAATATAAGGAAACAGTTTTCACCAAACAGTGATCAGAGATACCCACTGGGAAGGACAACTTAACATCGCACATATTAGGATTGCTTATCAGCAATATGTCAACAGGCACCCGAGTTGTTTGTTTTACCAGCTGGGAGAGGTCTAATGACATGGCTAAATTCCATGCTACCTTTCCCGCGTGGTCAGTCTTTTTTTCTTATATAAGTAAATTTTTAACTACAATCCCACACAATGTTAAAGTATCTACCCCATTATCTGGCATAGGAATAACCAGTTCTGACAGACAAGCAAAGTCTCATCAGTGACCACACTGAGATGTTCAAACAGACATCAGTATTCAATTGATTCAATACAAAATCTGATTGATTCCCGTGTCGACCAAAAACAGTCCAGACCAGATGGTGGTAAATAGGTTACCATTTAAAAATCAATCAAGGTTACGTCGGCACACGTATCTACCATATTATGGCAAATTAAGGTGGACAAATAAGAGTTCGAAGAAATATATATCTATTATATATATGTTCCAAAAAGATAAAGGTTTTGCTAATACTATAGATCCAAGTTAGTGCCTCTTAGTATTCTTTCAGAGCTACTGGTATGCCCATTAAAATACTAATTTTAATTTTGAGTTTTAATAGAAACATGTGTGAATATTCCGTATTGAACCTGTATAAGTTACACATATCAACTAGTCATTTATATTGAACAGATTTAGTACCCTTTTATATGCATTTCAAAGTATTCATCCAACTTCTCTGTTTCCAGTTCACTATTTAAACTCTATATGTAGATTGTTCTGACATCCTCAGATAACACATACTCCTTATTTCATTATCAGATTCAACTTAATTATAAATAAGATTAGACACTTAATTGTTAAACAGACTTCAGAAACTCCAGTAATGGCATTAATGTTCTGTTATTATACTAGTGCGGCGAGGGCTATCTGCGGCCGCCGCGCTGTTGGCCGCGGCCGCGCACGTACGTCTTGTGTGCGTGCTTGACAGAGTGGTCCTGAGCGTGTACGGCCCCAGGTTTAGCCGTCATCTGTGCGGCACCCGCGCCGGTCGGCTGCGCGCCTTGCATGAGCCCACGCGTGCCCGAGTGATTGCCGTTGCTGCGTTCCGGCACGGCGCCCGCGGCGGCGGGAGGCGGGGTCGGTTGTGGCTCGCTCATATTTACCTAACACAACATACAATTATTTTTATAAAAAACACACATAATATATTAAATAGATTATTCAACTTTGAAGTAAAATTACATTGGCAAGGCCAATCAGCACTCACAACATTTAACAAACCAAATCTAAAATTTAGACTTATATACATAAACATTATAATGTCTTAAGTTATATTTGACCTGACGTTTTTCTCAGAACATAGATTTTAAAATTTGAGTTCCTTCCACACACATTACATTATACACTTCAAATTAATTTTGACGGTTTCTCCAGCAACATGCACATATTCATGTAAATATTAATTACTAGCCAGCGAGCAGCGTCTATCATCTTGTAATGGGAGTTAATCTACTCTCTCTTCACAAAATAAAATTTGTTTACAAAATCAACAATATGTAATATTTAACAAGTAGGTAAGTAGCAAATTGTAAAAAACATAATAGTGTTAGCTCACAAGTGCTTATACCTAGGACAAACCTAAAAAGGGTTTATGTGGGTATTATTTATGTAAACTGGTGTATTTTTCATTAATTTAAGAAATAAATAAAAAAAACATAAGTATAAAAATCAGAAGGGTCTTTCTGAATTAATATTTTTTTCAGTAAGCTATAGGGTGACAGTGGATCTGATTATATTTACTCAACATGAATTGCCTTAAACACAATCATTACACCACTGATATTTACTTCCCGAATAGGACCTTACACTACAAGCACACCCTACAACTCCCATTATAAAGTTACAGCTGGGACTTCAACCTCGATATTGGCATGTGTACCTACTATGAACATTTACATTGCAATTGATTGAGCATTACCTGTTCATTGAAGAGCATACAAAACTCGCCGACCTTCTGTATGTCACCGGATTTGCCGGAGTAGAGCGTGAGCGCGGCGCGCCAAAGTGACGCGTAGCCGCGCGTCAGCCGCACTATATCACCGGGCTGCAGCAGTGCACCCGGTTCGTCCCACACGGACAGGTTGACGCATGCCGACGCATCCGCGACACGCAGTGTGCGCACCTCGCGCGCTTCTTTCGTCAGTGTTGGTGCACCCACCTCCAACACGATGAACACCGCATTGATGTTCTTCATGCCCGGCTTCAGCTCCTTAATCTGCACGTACTCCGTCGTGCTCATCGTGAATGAGTACTGACCTGTTACAGGACAGCGATATGCATGAATGCTTTAATTACCGGTTGGTTTAAGAATCTAAAATATATATATCCACAAGGAATGTATTTACTTCCATTTACGTTTAATTTAGTTTTCACAAACAATAAAAAGGATTGAGTATTAAACGCATAAAAGAACAAAATAATATATAAAATAAAGCAGATAATAATTGTGTTCTACTTTAGTAATTTTGACTTTGATCATGTCTTTATCATAGGCTTTGACAATCAGCTGAGCTATCAAACAAATTAACAAACCTCAGGCTAGATTAATTTTCGCTCACAGAGTACATTAGTACTGAAATTTTCGCAGTTCATATATTATGTAATATTTCGTAACGCTATATACAGTACTTGAAATGTATAAGTATGTTAAAATTGTGTTGTAACTTTAAGCAATATGTCAATAAATTAAAGATAAAAGTCAATCTGTCACTGACAAATTATTTTTCTGTAGTTGATTTTTATTGACTACTCCACTCTCCCTCTCTCCATCATATCTTCATCTGATTCCACCACACTAGATTTCGCCGTAACAAACTGTAAGAATGAAATGCAATATACATAACGTCCTAAGCTTTATTGTTCTGGCCGCATTGATGAAATCGGAAGTCGAATTCAATCTGTCGTTTAAACAAATATTATATCCATACATAATTTTTTAAACCATGTCCAGACGTGTTTGACGTTTCTGGTGTTTATTTTGACTAACCCAATGCTATCCTTAACATTTTTCTGTTTCCCGCCTTCCGAACTCAGAAATTTTCGAAGATGGTGCGGAGCTTTTCAATAACATATAAAGTAATATACAGTCAACTACACGCTATCGAATAAAATTGTAATTGTATGAATAAATTAGAATGACCAGTTTCAGTTTCCAGTTTTAGCAACAATTTATTAGAATCTTTTTCTCTTCAATCAAGGACAACGCTAAATCTTTATTTCGCTATTACTTCTCTCGTCTCCTGAATGTATTCTATAATTGTGTATCTGACATCTCCTCTACCTAATTTATTATCATGACTACATTTTGTAATCATGTTTTGACCATAGAGTTAAGTAACTCTATGGTTTTGACATACTCCCGATTATATATTTTACTAGCAATCTGCCCTCGCTTTGCTTCAAAACAAAACTACGCTTACAAATAGCAGCTGCACTCTTTTAGGACTGTGTTTTTCTCGTAATATGAATTACAAATTACACTATTAATTTATATGTTTTTTATTTATGAACGTATAGCAATGAAACGATACTGTAAATATTAAATGAGGCTTACTGCAATACATTAGTAAAAACCGTAAGGAAATTAGATAAGCCGTTTCTGAGATTAGCGCTAACAAACACACAGACATATACACAGAAAGACAAAAATTCTAACAACTATTGTTTTGGGTTCTATTGCATTAATAAAGGCCCCTAATAGTAATTTTTCTCATATATCCTTAATGTACAGAAACTGATCAGTTAGAATTTTATCATACGTATATAGATTATAATTATGTATAGATATAATAATAATAACTTTATTCATAAAAAAGTTAACAGGTTAAACTTATAAAGTGTAGAGTACTTCTTTTAAGTATTGAAATATACTTAAGCCAGAAGTACCCTTCCACATCTATTCTAATCTGTATACATAGCCTGTGTTACAGTTTCAACTAATATAAACCTATGTATCTACTTATTTCTATATTTATTTTAATGTAAACGTACAGTATTTAAAGATGCGAGAATATATACAGTTTATTAGGTATGTGTGAGAGTGTGTATGTGGATGTGTATAATGGGTGAGTGTGCATGCAGTTTGTCGTATTACTCTATGCAAGCAATACATTATAATCTGTGCCATATGTACAGTCTACATCTTTAACTAGATATAGATAACTGTTGTCTATTCCTAGTCTGTTTTATCTTTCATATATCCTATCGGTGAGTGAGTGAGGGAAATAACGGAAGTAAACAAAGTATAATTTATGTCGTAGAGTTTATATCCCTAAAATTGTAATTAAATTAGCAGAATTTAATACTTACTAATATTTATCTCTAGTAAGATATAAACGGATTAAGATTTTTTTGTGAATCTATTCATATTTTTTTAACAGGAATTAGAGTGATATCTTTAAATATAACCAACCTCGTTTTCACCGTTAACAAAAACGAGTAAGAAAAGGAGTAAAAGTACAATAAAATGTACAATCAATTGGGCAGCGGAACCAATAACCCCAACAAAGACGTGGAGGTGGCATCACCGCCGGATGATACGGTGTCGTCTCTGGAATTCTCGCCGCCGTCCGTGCCGCAGACCTTCCTTGTCGCTGGTAGTTGGGACTGTCGAGTATGTTCTCCTCAAGTTCTACATTAAATTGACGACCAGTATTAATATATGACTTCTACCCATTACTGGAATAAAATTGTTAAGGACCAACCCAGGTCTCAGGAGATACATCGCTATCTTAACATAATATGTTATCTTAATCTAGCAGCTCATTCATTGTGTTAGTATAAATTATGTACAGGCAGTACTCTGGGCCAATTTGCAGCAAATTTCTGTAGAGTCTATTCATGTAAAGTTAAGTAAAAAAACCCTTGTTTATAATTGAGTACCAAATACTGTTAATATTAGGCAATCACACATTTTATAAACATTGACACTCATTTGCACTCAGAAACTAAAAATATGCTTGTGCTTGTGTTAATTGATGCCATGAAATGTGTCTATGTTTTTGAAATGGGGCATCGAGACACTTCTTGATCAGTATTGGTGATGAAACTCTGTGTTGTGGGTGGCATGGACAAACACAAACTGGACATCACAAACACCCACAACACAAGAACATCTATCACCTAAATGTCTGCCCCAGTTGTGAATCTAACCAGCAGGCAGGATCACTACCAATTTTATATTAACTTCAAATTATAATGCTTCATATCTGTAAAGATGGAGATAGTTGTTATGTATGTCACTATGTGTGTGTAATGTAGCCACCTGTTTTAAAGTTAGTAATTAAATTTGCAATCAACCTGAAAACAAAATTCTATAATCTGGGAAGATATATGGAGCTGACAAATGAGCCACCTGATGGTGATGATGATAGTAAGTGGTCACCATCGCCCATGGACATCTACAAGACCAATATGTTGTCGGCCGGGAAACGAGAAGAAGGTAAGGAAGAAAGTACTGGCTCTAAAGCCCCTGGCCGGAACGCAATGAGTTGTTTGGCGGCTGATTCAAGCAGGAGGGTGGTAGCTAGCCAGGCAGGTGTCGCGGAAAGATAATAATACCAGTAATAATATTAATGACAATATTAATACAGATAATATAATCTATATAAGTAGCCCTACCACCAAGCAGGCCGGCTTCTATCGCCTCTTAAAACACCCTGTTCTGCCAGCATGGGATTGAGGGAAGTATTCTAGGCCACTACAATACGGCACAAAGATATATTATGTATTTGTATTCACTATAAAATCTATAAAGTGTATAATAGGAGAAATTATATGATACCATTGTCTGATCAGTGTGTTCCTGTTGTTCATGTGTGTTCAGCCAGTGTATAATTGCAACTTGACTATGTCGCTTCCTGTGGTGGCAGGTGAGATGTTGGGAGGTGGAAACATCAGGAAAGACCATACCAAAAGCAGCTCAAGCAATGGACGGGCCCATACTTGATGTGGCCTGGCACGATGTGAGTAATCGGTTTGTTTTCACAAAATACTTGTTTTTGTTATTAAAATATTGTTGTACAATTAGTGAAGATAATAATTCTATTCTATTTCTAAAACTGGAAATATGTTTTGTATCTATATTTTTAAAGAAAAAAATTCTATTTGGTGTTTAGGAAACACACAATTTAAATGTTTTGTTCCTATAATTTTATAAAATGAGACTAGTGTGTCTAACATAATACTTAAGACTAATTTTTTTAATAGAAAGTCTTAAACTGAATAAATATTTTCAATTAACATTTTTTTTTTAACAATTTATTTTATATTTCTTTTTTGTATACATATGTATTTTGTAAATAATTCCTTAGAAAATTTTTCTTTTTTTTTATTCTATGTAATATGTTTATTTGCTTATGCAATGTACAGTTGTGTTTTCCCAAATAAATAATGAGCATTATTTATTAAAAAAAAAGATAAAGAACATTTTCTATTTCTATAATCTTTGTTCCAGGATGGTACAAAGGTATTCATGGCATCCACAGACAAGAGTGTAAAATGTTGGGATCTTGCTGCTAACCAAGCTATACAGGTTTGTGTTCTTTCAGTATGAAACTGAGTAATTAGAAGGTATTGGGAAATATTTTTGTAATCGGGAATAAATTATAAAACATTCGTTTGTAACGTTATTCTATTATGATCAGTATTAGTAATTGGTGAATGTTTCGATCATTCGCGATCGCCCACGCCCACCGCTACTAAACAGTGATTTTTTTGTTTGAAACAGCCACATCTATTCGTTTACATCGATGCTTTGGAGCAGTGCTTCCCAACCTTCTTTCCCCGTTTCGCTTAATAAAACTTTTCTTCGTCTTCTCACTTACTACTTCTTACTTCGCTTAATAACCTATTCGTAAAAACGTGTCCCGTTTCTCTTAAGGTCTAACACCTTAGTAAGTTATTAGTTAGAAGGTTTATTTTAAATGATACATTGTGGACATAATACATTATAACAATGTTTATATAACTTAACTGTTTTATCTTCTCAGATTTTCCGTCATTACTAATATAATTTTCACTTATCCCCAATGAGACCCCGCGTACCCCCAAGGTTACAGGTACCACAGGTTGGGAATCGCCATTTTAAAAGATTCATATCTTATATAGTTGTTTTTTTGGTGTGATGATGAAAACGAATAGTGGTAAATATAGTACGTGTGTGTATCAATGAAATGATATTTATTCCAAGTTGGTTTTTACAAACACTTTTCTAACGTCAAACGACGCCATCGCTTCAACGAATCCGTACCGTGCGTGGTCCCGGAAAGAGTAGCGGCAACAAACTCCCGGGGAGGTTATTTTTCCGACTCACAGTTACAGAAAGCACTTATCTATATATTAAACTCATGTCCAATAAATATACTCTCAAATGTTATGTCTCAAATTTTGTGTCGTTAATCCAAATTCCTGGAGGTGTGGTAAAGTTATGTAGGTATAGTGCGTTTTTGAACAAAGATTCATACTTTTTAAATTTAATAACCTACAATTATTTATTGTTTTACTCAAGCTGCACCCAAATCGAATATCTGCTTTGTAATCTTAAAATATTAATAATATAATGATTGAGTGTATTATTATTATTACACAACATAAAGATGTAAGTAAATTTGTAATTATGAAGGAGTATTGTCGATGTAGCGTATACATATTTACGATGACAATATGACTGTACAGCCGTTCGACGTTCGTGGTGTTGTGTGTCTGTAACGTGTACAGTGGTCGTGGTGTGGTCGCAGGTGGCTGCTCACGACGCGCCGGTGAAGACGTGCCACTGGGTCAAGGCGCCCAACTACACCTGTCTCATGACCGCCTCCTGGGACAAGACTCTCAAGGTCCTTCATTATTTTAGTGCTTTATCGATTTGATGAGGGTCTTGTATGTATGACTTTTATATTTTTTTTATATATTATTTATGTCAGTATAATATTGTTCATGATTATTTCCATCATAGAAAAGTTAAAATTTAATTTCTATTAATTTTTTTAATATATATTTTTTCAATTATGAGCTATTTAAAACCCTGCAGAGAAACATAAAACTGTTTCGGAAGTAGGTTTTTGCCTGTAAGTACGATAAAAATGGTCGTCTTAAAAAATAATTAAGTTCGCAAAGAGAAAATATGCCATCAATTTTATTAAGTTATGATTTAAATGTGATAAATGGTGAAAACAACAAGTGAATGTTAACACCAGCGAGCCGCTCCCTCCGCGCTGCCGACGCCGAACGTTAACATTCCGCCTACCCAGTAGGGTGCATTTTGACATTTTAAATTTCCGTCGCATTGTTTCCACTTTTTATTAATGAATATTGTACGTTATAACCCCTTTAAATACAAGATAATATTATAGATGATACTCTGTGGCAATGACGACTGCAAATAAAAATATTTAGTGTGAACGAAATGCATATTCCTGATTATATAATAAGAGACACTTTACAGTCTCCACACCTAATGTGACTAGCGCTGACCGTGAGATATGTTATATAATGTTAAGTGCCAGGACACACGGGTTCGGAAAACGCCAGACTTTATTGCACTGCAACACTAATAAACGGGATTTTAGGAATCCAAATAAACAGGAGAAGTAAAACGATCAATCTGGTACTAACAACCGATCACTGCCGATATTCAACTCGGGGTAATGTTTTCTAAAGTGGGACTGATGGAGATCGCGCGTAAAAATGAACATTTTAATTTCGATTTTTTTTTCAGTTTTGGGACACACGAAGTGCAGTGCCGATCATGACTATGAACTTGTCTGAACGCTGCTACTGTGCAGATGTGGTAAGGAAATGCAATATCGATCACCGAACATCGCGCGCGCTGCGCGCTGGCCGTTAACGTAACGAGTACGCGTGCGATTCATATACAGTTAATTATGTAGTTTTTGTGTGCAAGGACTACCCGATGGCGGTCGTGGGTACGGCGGACCGCGGCATCTGCCTGTACACGCTGGAGGGCAAGCCGGCCGAGTTCAAGCGCGTCGAATCGCCGCTCAAGTACCAGCATCGCTGCATCGCCATCTTCCGCGACAAGAAGACCAAGCAGCCCACCGGCTTCGCGCTCGGCTCGGTGGAGGGCCGCGTCGCCATCCAGTACGTGAACCCCGCCAACCCCAAGGACAACTTCACGTTCAAGTGCCACCGCTCCACCGGCACCACGGGCGGCTTTCAGGTATCGCGAGTCACGCGGCACGTCACAGAAACGACTTTTAAAACAAAAAAAATCAGTTACATAAAATCTGACCAGGGTCCACCGATTTCGCTATTAACATTTAAGGCAAGGATGTTATGGAGCTCCGTAACCGTAACCGAAACTATCGGATATCCGAAATAAACATGTATCCGAAACCGTAACCGAATCCGATAAGTTTGGCATAATTTCGGACAGGAGCAGAGTCTAAATAAAGCACGTCATGGCAAGTTTACGCCGACCGAGCCGATACATTACGGCTAATGACGTCGTTCTCATTTTAGACAGTTGTGATTGTTTAATTTGTTTTTTCTGTGATTATAATACCACATAAAACCTAGAAACAAAAGTGAAACTTTGTAAATACATTAGGTATATATTATTTCCATGCCGTAAATCATCTAATATCTGTAACCGAATTATCCGAAACAATCAGATAATCCGTAATAATTTCATATCCATAAAATCCCAAATCTAAGGTGTGTTCGTGTCAATTTTCCGGTTTAGTGATGACTGGCCCGTCAGTCGCGTCATCCTCGTTACAACATTGCAACTACAAACGGTTTTGCCGTCGTCAGGACATATACGCAGTGAACGACATCGCGTTCCACCCGGTGCACGGCACGCTGGCCACGGTGGGCTCGGACGGCTCCTTCTCCTTCTGGGACAAGGACGCGCGCACCAAACTTAAGTCCTCGGAGCTGCTCGACCAGCCGCTCACCAAGTGCGCCTTCAATCACAACGGACAAATATTCGCCTACTCCGTCGGCTACGACTGGTCCAAGGTATCCGTCACGCACACGTACGTCACATCACCCGTCGCACCCTCGGACGGTTTCGCCGGCGAATCTTTCTACTCTGTGGCGTGTCGTTTATATAACCTTTTGTTTCAGTCTGCATATTCAAATTCCAGATCGCATTTAATACATTTAACAGGCACCAACTTATTATTTTTCATTTGCTACGCAGGCAGACAACTGACCCACCCCAAACGAACAATACAAAACTTAATCTTGTGATCTATAGACATGGAACCCGTTCGTTATTGATTCGAGTTGGAAGTCTTGAGAGTTTTAAGTTTTATTACTTTAGATTTATAATTGTGACACGACGTAGCTTATGACTCCTCCCCTTCGTTGTCCCACGATGTCACGTTTTCAGACTAGCAAACTGCCCTCACTTCGCTTCGGAAAAACAACGCCTTACACTAAGAAATAGTACCTACATTATTTTTAACTTTTTTATTTATGGACGGATAATAATAATAATAATTTTTCTCGTGTCCTTAACGTATAGACAGCGATCAGTTTTTATTATATGTATAGATTTATAACGCAAGGTTTTTTCATTTATTAAACGACAACTCCCGACGGCAGGGGCACGAACACTACAACCCAGCAAAAAAGAACTTCATCTTCCTGCGGCCGTGCTACGAGGACCTCAAGCCGCGCTCCACGTGATTCGTTACATATTAATGTGGATGATACTGTATAAAGTTCAAGTTTATCATTGCTGATGAGATGTGTTGATCTATCGTGTTTCAGAAAGTTGTATTAAAATTTGAATGGTAATAAACATTTTCAACATGCTGTTTAATATTATTTTCTCATGAATAACTAAGAAATAATTATCACAATTTATTAAATTATTGAACATCAGCCATCATCTGGAACCAAAGTCAGATTGACCGCTGCATGTCGCTCGCGGTGACTAGTGGTGGTCGCCGTCGGGTGCGTGACCGTGATGATCTTCTCCGCCGGTCACCTTGCCGAGCGCCACGGTAGCCACGGTGAGCACGAGGCCCAGCGGCAGACCGCGGAAGAACAACACGCGAGCGCGCTGCCAGCGGGTGCCGAAGCCTGGATGATATCTCCAAGCTTCGTTCCTAAAATATATGCACATGCAACATACTATGTCATAAAATATTCGACACCTCATACGCCCGAAAGCAATCTAAATCAATCTCAATATGTGACTTTTTTTTACATAAATTAAGTTAATACTTGACAATAATCCCACCTGATGGTGGGATATAATCACTAACTTATAATAGCCTTATTCACTCTCCTTTTGAAGACTGCCACATCATATGTAACTTTGAACACCAAATATTACTGTGAACGCCTAATATTATGTCAAGTAAACTCACTGCTGTCATTGATTGACTGAATATACAATAATCATTTTGGCAGCACTTTTTTTTGCACATAGATTATAATTGCTCCAAAATTTGAGAAATTAATGTTCTTTGAATAGTAGATAAATTAATATGGTTACTTCTGTAATGTTTTATGATTCAATTCAGTAAAAAAATATTTAAATTGGCTACAATTTAGAAGGCTCATTTTAAATGTTTTGAAGAACCAGAATTTATAAATTCTACAACTATATTGTAGACTTTGATGAGTATCTCCACTGGTTAAGTATTTCTTTATATTCAATTCAATTAAGCAGAAACAATTGATGTACAGGAAGAAACAGGTGGGATTGTTGTCAAGTATGGATTTATAAACTATACATATAATGTCAATCAGAACTGACTCTTATTATTGTGTAGCTCATAAAGGCCAAGTATAAAACAATTGCAAAGAATTTAGGTGTCATTACAAAGGTGCCATAATTTAACATTACAATAGCTTTATACTTTATACAAATACAGTCAAGTTTAAAGCAGTGCTGTCACATCAATACAAGTGCTGCCAAAAGACAACTATTAGTGAATAGGCTTTTATAAATTAGTGCATTCAACATCTCAGACTTCATCACCACTTACCATCAGGTGGGATTGTTGTCAAGCATTAACTTATTTTATATTAAGAGTGTCAGATCCAGTGAAAAAAATATTAATAAGCGTGTTTGGTAACTTTTTATTAATTAAGAACTATCTTAAAGTCTCGATCACCAGCATGTAATATCCAGCCTCTGTGTGTGTAGGAATCCCCAGTCCACTATTGGATTGCAGTGCTGGTATCTTATATTTTCACAGGCTAAAACTCCTCCCATATAGTGTTTGCCTTATCATTTTGGTCAGCTTAACAAAATAATCATAAGTAATGTGTGGGTACCTGATCCATGGGTCTTTGAGCCCCTTCTGCGCGAGAGCCTTCTCCAGCTCTTCCAGCTCAGGAATGCCTTTTATCTGGAACTGGGAATAGTGTGGCACCGTGTATGGTGCTCCATGTTCATGCCCACCCATGTTTAGCTATTTAAATATCACTTACAATTAGTGTCGCATAAAATTGCTATTATTCATTCTCTATTTACACTGCATTCAAACCATAACATATACCATATTAAGCTTATGGTTATATGGTTAACCTTATTATTAACTTATTTTTTAAATTCCAGAATTACTATCGGAGGGTGATTTACTTCAAAGGTGACCAAGTTTCACGAAGTAATGATGATACAATAGCTTCAAGTCCTGGGCAGGAATCAGTGATCACCCGAAAGTTTACAGAAAGTTAAAAACTTGTTTATAACCTATATGAAATAAGTTACATAACTTTAGTTTAACAAAATAATTTTATCAGTAAGATTGATATTTCAGTAGTTCCGAATGAAAAATTATAAATTCTCTTATTGTTCTACACAGGAAAAAATATTTACCTGAAATAATGTTTCAATTTATAAATTATTCTATGTCAGAACAGATGTCAATTTGGATTCTGTCTATTTTTTAAACAATGACCATTACATGACCAGTGCTGTCAATAAAAAATTCTTGACCCCGCGTCACGTCAGTGCAATTCCCCAAAATCCCTCACTTCTTTTGATTAATTCTCCACAAAGTCTCCGATATGATTTTTTTGGAATAAAAACACTGTTTTTTACAAAATTTGTTTTAATATAATTATTTCATAAAAAAGTAACTGAAATAAAAATTTTCTTATTATTTTATAATTACATTGAAAATTCGAACTGTACGTACGAATAAAAAAAATCAATAAACATAAAAAATGAATTAATGATGGTGTAGAAAATACAAAATCCTGTTCAAATGATAATTGAGCAGGCATTTGAGTGGTGTTATCATTCAACATGATATTAGTAGTGTCGAGCTGTATCTGCCAAGTCCGAACGTAATTATTTAGTTGTAAGTATTACTCGTGAGAAATAGTTTTCCCCGAAATTCCAAGATTGATGTCATTCTCCATACTCTCCCCACGCTAACCCCCAATTCCCAGTAAATCAGGGATAATCCCCGCGATTGGCAGCACTGTACATAACAGCTGAAACAACTTTATGGATTCATGAAATTCAAAGTCCAAAAAAGGTAAAACTTTATATTTATAATATTTAAAGAACTATATATATGTATATATAATCATATAAGTATGGTTAAAATAATAGACATAAATTTTATTTATTATAACAGATCTGTATGCTAAGTATTGTACTGGATTCGACGACACTAGATCTAATGAATACCTTTAGTATTACTACTACCTAGTTAATCGAATGCTCTTCGGATACCTCCAATAATAGAGCATATGCGGTCGCGAAGCACATAACTGCTACCTATTCGTTATCCATACTTTCAACGAAATAATAAGAGAAACACTACCACTATTTAAATAGGTATAAAATTTAATCGTATAGATATTCAGTAAATACACTTTTGAACGTGATTTTTTTGCTTCTACCACCGTTTCGAAAACATGGTTTAACAATGAGGAGATCTCGAAGATCGAGACGGCGAAAGTTACTCCTCAGCACATCTTTTAAACAACACATGGTAATTAAAAAAGTTTAAATCTGTGCGGAACCGGTTTCGACATTAATATTTCCAGGCATGCTTGTTATTAATGCACACATCTATACTGAAATATCCTTTGCCTATAAATTGTGGTTTAATGCGACGTTTAAACATTCCAATGGGCAACTCGCGTATCAACTTAGCAATCTTATTGTAAAAACGAACTCCAAGCCCCATAAAGGAACGCTGAACCCTTTGAAAACGATATGAAGATGTAACCAAACTATGCCTGTCGGCAACGTCAGTGCTTTTAGCAGCATTGTCGAACATAGCGTGGACGTATAATCGTCTAACACTTTTAATTAATTGTTAACAAACACTTCACACCGGGCAAACGAAACAAGTAACAGTTCCTAGTGCGGAGGAACCGATCTCTTCGACCGCAGAATTTAAACTGAGGCTCTATCCGGCGTTACTCCACTAGCTAGGCTCTGTTGTAGCACGATGTTATCCGAGTATCGACGTCATCGCGGCGGTGCTACCATCACTCGGATATCGTGCCGGGTTTCGTTTTACGTCTATACTAATGACCATCTCCGACATGCCTATTATATTACTAAACAAGACAGTTGGAAAACAAACATTATGTTTAAGATTTGTCTCTCAAATAATTGTACTGCATAATCTATTTCAATTGTAGATATCATAACATTTTTTTATGATTTCAAAAGGATTAGTATAAATGTTAATTAAAATTTAGCCTCAGCTTACAATAATTAGAGTAAGAATCATTATATATTTCATTGCTAACATCAATTTGTAATATTCCACGGTATAAATAAAATTGAATTTGTATAATCAATTCATAATAATATGATATTTTATTCATAATAGGCGATGAAAATGTCATTTGTGTAACTCATATTGTTGCATTTAATTTTAACTATTTAAATTTGTACCTAAATATTTAAAAAGTTGCTAGAAATCTGTATGGGATATTGCAGAGCTCGAGGTGAAATAACAGGTGCAGAGTATGGAACACACTAAGATTCAGGTTACCTAACACGTCTTAATTGTAATACGATCAGAAGTGGAGAGTGGAGAGAAAGATCACAGAGCAAAGATTCAATACATTTATACAATAATATTGCCATAACGCCAACATGCTGGGGCCTCACAAATCTAATATATGTAGAAGTGAACTGATTTACAAACAATTAATATTCAGCCAAATTAACAAACAAATAATATTGTACAATAAACAAATGTTATTGTAAGAGGCTAAGTAGAATTTGAAATATTTTGCGAGTTCTATTATTAAGCACATAAATGTTTCATAATCTAGCGATTTTGTAATTTAGGTCTGGGGGTGTTCTCTTTTCCTCAACGGCAACACTGTCTATGTGTAACGAGTACGAGTGAATTGGATGGGTTTTGAAAGTTGGATCGAGTACCGTCTAGTCTCGTAAAATACTTAGTCTACTCATCTGTTCTAATAAATATGATTCTACCGGCTCCCGGCTCCGCTCTATTAGTTTGTACATTTCTGTTGCACTTATGTGTTGTGTGTGAAATATATGCTGTTATAAAGTAAAAATATAAATTAAAACATTCAAATATGAATAGAGCATAACACGTAAAATGCCCACGCGAAATTCATAAATAAAACATTGTTAGTTTTACGTGAACGATATTAAGGAAGAATAACAAGTGGTTAAAAAATATGAAGCTGACTGTATGAGTTTAACGGGATTTCGTTTCGTGTCTGAAAACAAAAATAGGCGTATCGACTTACCAAGAGGATTTGAGCAAGTGATTGTGTGTATATAAACGAAGTGTTTGTAGATTCCTGATTTCATTACCGTGTACCCAGAACCAGTTTACCACGGTGATGGGGCGCGCGTAAGACAAGCGACGCGAACAATGAGCGGCGGGCTGCTGCTGGTGCTTGCTGCGGCGACAGTGGTCGCGGCCACGGACACCGCGGTGCTGCAGTCCGGTGAGCTCCCGCTTCCTTTATCAGATCGCTTGTCACTTTCTTCACGTCAGTCGGCATTTTTTTGTATTCGAGATTTTTGTTTTACAATATTACTAACCAAGCTATAGTATACTTAGGATTTGATATTAAGTACACTGATCGCAAATCATTCCGAGAAATCTGATGCATTCAGCTTAATTTGGATACAATTTTTTTTCCATAAATATTCCCAGCCTATAAAAGTGGGTGTTTACTATGGAGTTTTGTTTACATGATAACTTTGGTATATTTTGTTAGCTAAGATTATTACTGGGTATCTTGACCTATAAACTTGCAGTTGCTTTTGTTGTTATTTAAGGGAATGGTTCACTATATTTATATATGACTTGATTTATCATAATTGTAGTAGTACTTTTTCTTCCAGACCAAACTTGGATGATTGGCAATGCCAATTTTTACTGATAAACATGCTAAAATGTCAATACCATGTTATCAATTAGTATCTAAGAAAAAAATATAAAAGTACATTAATATTACATAGAGAGAGAGAATTTCATGAATTTGTTTTTTTTGCAGAGGGGAAAACTCTAGAACCGCACCACCTACTTACAAAAATTCTTCTATTTGAAAGATTTAGTAATTGGGATGGACATAGGTTGTATATTCAGTATGGCAGTTGGAAATTTTGCTGTTGAAAATTTATTAATTGTAATATACATATGTATGTATATATATATATATATATATATATATATATATATATATATATATATATATCGAGATTTCAAATTGCAAAGGTGGTTGAACAATTTAACAACAATTAATGAAAAGAATGAAACTTAAATCTTCATCTGCATATCCTGAGTCATTGTTGCCTAATAAATAACAGTACTTAAAGGATGTTTATATCATTAGCAAAATAGAGAATGTTACTCAGTAATTGAATAGAGACTACTATCTCCTTTTAAATAAATAATGTCATGTCAAAACTGTCCTCAGGAGATATTCAACATTGTAATGAATGCAGCTTTAATTATTACTATTAGTGAATCTACGTGTTGCTGCCTCTTTGATGAGAACAATTCATGTACTACTGATCACAACCTGTATCTATATCTGTATTAGCCAATTACACATGACTGTATATATACAATATAATACATTCTTTTATTTCTTAGAATTAACTTGACAATATACAGTCATTTATTCAGATTGTGGATACATTTGTTTTAACAAGAAGTAGAAGAAAATTCTCAAGTTATAGGAGTTATTGCACTGATGGCGTAGGTCGATCGAGGTGGTCGTCGGCCGTCCTCTGGCGCGTCGGGTGACGCGGCGGGCGAGG
>PDGT01000159.1:201783-220682 GCA_003671415.1 Megathymus violae | reverse complement strand
CCGCCCCGCCAACAGCGACCGCTCCTGATTCCAGCTAATTCACACTCGCTCGAACTCGGCGCACTCGAAACCCTCGCCTCACGAGTCTATTTCTGTGAGACTGGAAAGTTGTTTAACTGATGTCGAACTAAGCATTTCAACGAATTGCGACTGTTTAAATATTAAGCGACTAACGCCACTACTATCTAATTATTATCAATTCTGAGCGCCATTTGCAGCGATATTTGAAGGTGTATACTGATTTGCAATTACTCGTACCGTTCACGTTCGACGATAGTCCTCAACCATTCTTTCATGTGTGCAGCGTGCAGCATACTGTGTGCATGAAATATGTAAATACACAGATGCAGCGCACGGCGCCGCGGCGCTCCGGCGGTCCGCTCGGGGTGCTGTGTATATGTATGACGCCGTTCGTCAGGCCGACAGGTCGACACGGCTGCTCCGCTGGGTGTTTGTGTTTTGTGTGCATTAATCGGGTAATTTTCCACGAGACCACGGAAACCTGCCGTATATTTAAAGGCGTACATTAAATTTCATTTATTCTGTCACAGTTTACGTTTTGCACGTACGAATGATCAATTATTTAACATAAATGTTGTTAATTTATAGACTTCCCAAGATTACGTTTGCAGTATGTAATATGCAGTCATTATTCGAGAGACATTCATTGTATTCTTTGTATCGAAGTGATTTATTAATATTGTAGGTAAATAAACCTTTGCTAACGACACCTTCTGAGGGTAAAAATTAAGATTATCAAATAATTGCGCTCATTACATCCCAGGTAATCTAAATTAGGAATTAATGTCTGTTTAACAAAACTGTTCCATCATTCATCACCATTCATCAACCAAACAACAATAACTGCAGATAATGTGTAGACGACTGAAATGTTGGTTCGAGAAGACAATTACATACACTGATAGACATTACTTCGGGGAGTGTCCATATCTTCATATATCAATATCTCAGAGCAAGGAGGCCTTGTTGTCGTTAGATCTCTCGTGTGCTTTCCGAAAGCGAGGAACAGGCTCGTGTGCAACGATGTCGTGAAAGGCGTCTACAGTTTTAAAACGGGCCATCAAGACGTGTTTCAGAACTCGTTTATGTCAAAAAACAAAAATATCAAACCCGTTAACCTAACGCCGGGACAAACAGTTGCCTGTCACATATATATTGGTCCCGGCCGAAAATCGAACCCGGCATCCCACGCTCGGCAGGCAGGATCATTACCAACTGGGTTACGGACTCATCATCAATACGATCCAGAAAATAAAAGACCATAGTCAGCATGTTTGTTCTCAGAAGGACAGTTACTGACAAAATTACTGTACTGTACTGCCTTATATTTATACTGCTTTTCGGTTTTCCATAACTACGCTTTTTCGTCAATTCAACATTACTTACGAAACAATAGGACAATAAATGACTCGGTTAATAAAAATCCGAGTATGCGATATTCGACCTAATGTTATCAAGGTACTTCTTATTTGTAAGCTGGTTTTATGGAATCTGCTCATCGAATTTTCAAGAACCTACATAACATTACAAAGATATTTCAACGTTGGCGAAGCTGGTTAGTTTTTTCGGGCTGGGGACATTTTTAGACGTCATTACTGGAAAATTATAGACCAGTTAGCTCCAAATAGTATCCTGTAGGATATGCTATGTATAGGATACATAGAATTTCCAAAATTTTCATGCTATGCTATGCGGGAGTAAAATACTAAAGGTCGGGTTAAGGGAACTATGTTGCATCACGATGACGTCTCTTCACAGACGTCCCATAGAACAAAAGCATTTATTGAGCAATCTGATCTCGAAACCTAATTGAATTATCCTACAGTCTTAGCTCCCTGTGACCGGCCCAGACACGCAGGTTGCATTTCACGCCACGTCACGACACGCTCCCAAACCACATAACACACAATCTATAGTTTTGTGTCCGAACTAACAACTAATAAATACAAGCGGCAAAGTATCGTTGGAGCATCTTGTTAACCGTCTTAAAATCATCAAACTGTTATTAAGTATATTAATGAAATTTGTAAATTAAAACGTAACGTAGCATTACAATAGAAGTGTTAAGTATCTTCCATTTATGTACACATATAAGTTACAATACAAAATATAATCGTATAACTGTAGATGTAACACCGATTGGCCGGGAAGTGTGTTCTGTGACGACGGCTTAGTGGCTGACGTTATAATGTAGATGAACCGGTAAGAAATACGAGTATTTATGTAACGTGGAGTTGCGATGATACATGTATGATCAAATGTTCTCACTTGGTGTATCATTGTTAGTGTCGTGATGGCCATCCTACTGTCGTAAGTTATCAACAAATCGGCAATATAAGTGAAAATTTTCTATTGTCTTCGTTCGGAAGCTATGTTGCAATATTACGATGCGTTACGTGGTGGCTCTGATCGTTCCCTATTAGCGTTGAAGTGGCGAGCGATTGTCTCGGATAATTGCTGGCTCCCCCAAGCGCGCCGCCGCCGCCCAGAGTGGGGCCGAGCGGGGCTCGCGTGGTCACGGCGGCAGTCTCGCGTACGTTAGTATGCTGTCATCTATGGTCTCGCATCGCACACGATGTATCAATGATATGTTATGCGTATCATCAGACTATACCGCTGCGGGTACTGTAGTGCATTTTTGTACTTTATAACCAGAAGACTAGCTCGGGGGTTGCTATAGATTTCATTTGACGATTTCGAAGTGTGAAAGTACACTTTGTAAGTAAAGGATATTATTGTATAGAAAAATACACAAATAATGCATAATAAGTACCACAGCCGGTTCTGTACGGCTTCAAAATGTAAATAATAAAAGTGCACACACTTAGATCCCGGACTAAGATTGTCTATGTAGCGGGTGCCATGGACGTACACAAATATGATTTCAAATATTTATGATATGTAGATGATAGCCCCGGCCGGGAATCGGTCTGAAGTGCGCTACGGCCAATAAGAGTCATAATATGTCGGATGAGCTGAGGAGTTTCATTCTCCGTTTTGTCTCGTCAGTGTTACAGCACATTTTCGAAACGGCAATAAGAGCAAAAGTGACGTGCATAAACGTATGTGAACAAAATACTTAAATTATAAATGATTTTGATTTTGACAACTTGAAAGCAGCGTTAAAATCGGATCACTACACCTAGCGGAAGTTGTGTACGCGCACCTCTCGCAAGTCCGATGGATGCCCCGCCTCCCGGTCGATCACGACCGCGACGACCACAGTTCGTCCTCGTGTTTGACATCTACTCTACGGTACATCGGTCATGGAACACTGGCTGACGTTACTGTACCGTGAGGTCACGATCCTCATACGTTATCGGACGAGCGTGCAGCGACAGAGGTAGGTCGGAGTGATCGTTTATAGTGGTAACCGCGTCGTTGGTGGTAGGCAGCGCTAATTAAATAAACATAGTTATAACGTCGAATGATATGTCGGCGACGGTTATCTAAAGACGCCGGGCGGAGTGAAGAGGTTATCGCGAAATATATACCTATCTACAGTGAACAGAGTCCCATTGTCTCATCTGTTGTCTGTCAACATGACTTACCGACTCCACGTTAACATACCTCTGATACGTCTTCAACGAGTGGAAGCTGTATATCGTTTTGATGATATGAATATGACCAAACCCACCCAACCCACGGGCGGTTCGTGTAATGCACAATGTAGTACTAACACCGAAGGCCGATCGTGGGCTCCATTGGCCGTCCTGTGTCGAAAGTACTCTGAGGCCTCCGACGAAGCTTATCGATTGATAATTATTGATAAAATAATCACACACATTATAGTAATGTACATGAAAATATCAGGGTCCAAGGATATATATCAATCGATATAATGATTTTTTGTGATATGTATCAAATTTTATATTATTGAGTAATTCATGGCGTTTGTTACTGTATTTCTACTTCCCAAATGTAGATGGCGCTGGAATAGAGTTAAAACATCGTGCCTAATAGTAAGTTCTAATCCATAAATGGCAACAATTCTGCCGGTATTAATGGGTCTGTCGTGTCAGAAAAAAAACTGTTTTTTAGTTTTATATATGTTTATGTAATATATGTTGTTTCGTTGATTTTGCTTGATCTAGAAGAAGATTTTATGTTTTGGTTTCATTTGATTTTAAGTACCTAAATAAATGAAACATTAAAAACATTTTAGTTTTCTTTTTAGATAATTTATTATGTTTATGTAACACATATGCAAATAGTATACATAAATAATACAATAAAATAATAATATAGCTTTCATACAAAATGGATATATATCAAACTTCTGACAAATATGGGATATATATCATAAATATCCGATATTATGTTATTTATAATAAATATCGGATATTTTCGAACCCTGTGAAAATTAGATAAATTCTTGTCCAAGTCGCGACCTCCCTCGAAGTTGAATATCTGGATGGATTTTTATTTATGACCGACAGAAGCTGTAGAGATAACAGTACTTTTAATATAATTATTAACATTACAAATAACTGGTAATTGAAATCTATGAGTGTTACATGTATCTATCGAACTATCGAATCGAAAAATATCCTACGAATATTAATTATTTGATACAAATTCAACATTCACAATGTTATTTTTATGTAAATAGAAGTATTTGACGAGTAATTGCATTTGAAGAAGTAAAATACTTATTCTTCATGTCACGCTAAATGCCTCCAAGTTCTACCATACTATAAATTTCCGGTTACCCTGGCTGAGTCTCGTAAGATGCGCTATTGAGAGCTGTGTCGCGTGTAATGCGGGACTCCATACAAGTTATCTCTCATATCCAAAGTGACGACTCTTGATCAACTTTTCCCACAAAAACTTGATGACACATCAACAGTATCGCACGTGAGTGACTACGCTTTGGTGGAGTGTTACCGTTCCGTCGTCTTCTTCCGTTTGTTAACTTTACACACATTTGGGAACATCTGGTAATTGACCTGCCAGCTAATGAAGTCCCAGTAAAAGATTGAATCACTATAAAAAAAATGTAATATAATAACAATAAAAATAAGAACGCCCTACATTCACGGTCTCATTTGATAAAGTCCACTTATAAAACCCCCTCTGGAGAGTTGTGATATCTCGCAGGCATCTAACTCGCTGGATCTAATAGGCATTCAATATTCTGAGGAAAACAATACTGCTTCTCTGCATTTGTACTCGAATCTCATCGACGTTGCCAATGATCAACGACTTCAATCCACTCAACTGGAACACCCTCCATTAAACAACCCGGCGTACGGCGGGAATCCATTCTTACGTCGTGAATATCCCGCCTGAGCGGAGTGCGGACGGCGCGATTTGCACCGTCATTCATCATGGACATGGTAAAGTACTGGAATAGCTTGCTCGCATCGGTTTTCCCGCCAACGTACTCGTAGTACTTGGGAGTCTGCAAGAGGAGAGTGAATAAGCTTTTATAAGTTAATGCGTTCAACTTCTTAGAATTCATCTTGTTGATGTCCTTGGGCGACGGTGACTACTTACCATCATGGTATGGTGGCTCGTCTGCTCGTTTATCGACTATTAACATAAAAAACTGAAGATAAAAAAAATACCGGTGACGTGTGGAGAATATCTGTTAAAGTTATAAATAATGTAATCGATATCTATTTAACTAATCTTTAATGAATCTGTTTTTTTGGGTAATTATTTAGATTAAATGAAATAAGTAAAAGCGAAAGCGCCTGGCCATCGATTTAAATTAAATAATAATGTAATATTATCACGTTATTGAATGATATTCCTTATCCTTCGGTTAGCGGTGAGCGCATTCAATGTCAGGCGTGTGGTTATAAGCCACATACTACCCGAGCCCGCGCAACGTTGCTGCGTGCAGAAGCCCCGCCCCGCGTTTATAACTATTTTATTTATGGACGGATTGCAATGCAACGAACTTTGAATATTAAGTGACGGTTTAGTTTAAATATTAAGTGAAACCGTAACGAAATCGGTCATATATGTATATGAAAAGAACTATTATTAGGGGCCTTTACAGCTTGACCGATTTATATAAATATATATATATATATACCACAAGAAACTACATAATACGTTTTATTTCCCAAACGCTAGGAAGTGGTGTATACTGTATGATAAATATCAAATTATCGTGTACGATAAATTATATCCTTTATTTCATTATTATTATTATCTGTGTTTGAACAGGCACCCACGCTCTTCTCTGCGATACAATAACCCTCGTAAATCACTATGTAGGTGCGCAGCATGCAATGCACTCTGACGTTGCATTAGCAATTTCCTGATTACATTACTGTTTATTGCACAGTGCGACTGTTCATCTTGATCCGTCTTACAACTTCGGCCAGGGGGATGTGTTCTGTATCGTCCCAAGTGCTACTGTACTACTATTGATCGGCTCGTCTTGGTTGAAACTTGGGATTGACTCGTTTCAATTGAACCTGACCTTAGAGGTAGCGCCGAAAAGATGAGCCATTCCAAAATCTTGAAATAAGTAACTGTTTTAACCAGTAAATTTATACATATATTTTAAGCCCCATATAGGTGCCAAAAATAGTGAAAAATCGGATCGTAGAGGTTTGTTACCAATCCAGATTATTACGAACTTTATTCTTCGACGAGTGCTGCGATGATGGAATGGATATAAAAACGATAAAGCACGCGAATGGAACCCATTTCACTTTTAGGATCTAAGGGTTTCAGCCTGTCCATAATTTGTGAATAGTTGACGATTCGAATTGCGCGTTTTTGGACAACGTGCAAATGAATTTAGCTGGTATTGTGGCACTTCTGGCCAGCGGGGGAAGCAACATACTGCTTCCCATGGCCCTATCAATCTTGCTCATAGACACTGTGTGTATAGAAACTGAGGAGATGAGCGTTACTATTTTTGTAAGTTGTCTCTTGTTTTTCATTCCTGCGAGTTGTTTGTGTCGTCATTGTCCCTTATTGATTCATTCTGCCGGTTGGGTCTGGTCATATGTACATGTACGGCTTTGTCATCGGCGCAGCTGTTGTTTTATTTTTTTGCGAATTTCTTAAGCTGCTAGACCGGGCCAATATATCACCTATTTCAATTGCACACAAGGAATATTCCCATAGCACATAATGCTTATCCTCTTTGGCTTCAACTCATTCGCATTGACTTTCATTTCTCGTTTTTAGTAACTTGTCATTAAAACATCCAAAACATGCGAGGAGCTGCATCATAATGTAATCGCAGTGTCAATGCCGCGGTGCTGAAGGACCCATTACTGCGGACTTTCGGTACCGCGTCACGACACTATAAATCATATTAATCCACAAGATGGTGTCGGCAAACAGCCGCTTAAGGGACTACTGCAACATATATAAGTACAACAGCCTATTATAGGCCCCTCACTGTACAACTATGTCCAGAGCTGCATTGGCACTTCGACCCATTTCTCTACGGTTAGCGATGTCTTCTGTGACAGCGACATCGTCCCCGTGTACGTCACCACTCGGGTTAAATAGATGTCCGCTTCGATGCGTTCTCGATTTCATATAAAAAATAAAAATTTAATTTTGTTACATTTGGGGGACCTGTGTAAAACGCATCCCCGTACACCTGCAAAGCAATTGATGCCGCTGGTTTGCAGAAAACCAGTAGGTATGACGTCGATATGCGGAATGAACGGCGTAGGAGGTTCATGCATTTGAATTAATTTTACCAGTCCCCCCTAGATATCTTCACTACAGCATGTTTTTTTTTTTACAGCCAACCATTACAGGTAGCTAACCCAATGCGTTAGACAAATAAAACTGAACTAATCTTAATATTACTTAACAATGTTGGAACACTGCTTGCACATCGTCCGACAATGAAGAACCCTTGTGCGCGCCGCTCCCCCCGCGGCCGGATCGTTTTTTGATTGCTCCGTAATGAAAAATTAGATTTGTAGATTAAAGTTTGTGTAACCACAGGTATTTATCATATATAAAAAGATGTGTGTTTCAGCGGCGAAAAAAACATTAATCATCAACGTTGCTGATGAGACCCGTAAAGTGAACCCCTTTGAACGGGTGCTCTCTACTGTAAGTTCCAATACTGAGACGAAAACCTCGGTTGCATCGATCCCTGCTGTACCGTCCATGGACTCCACTATAATACGTCGCGAGCTGTTAGCTTGCATGCGAGAGGAAATGGGCAAGTTCAAGGCTGAGCTTTTCTTTGGTAACTCCCCTTCTCTTTTAACTACTCCGGCGACCTCGGGACCTACGGGGACTGCGTCAACCTATGCACATAAGATAGGCCGGCCGGTACCGGTTAGCAATGATCAACAATGGCCAACACTGGTGCCGATTAGAGGAACAAATTCACCTTCCACAGTAACACTGAAGACACCGTCACCCCATACACGACCTGCTTTAATTGTTACCCCAAAAGTACCCGTTAAATCTAAACATAATGCGATCGAAGCATTCCGTCGGAGTATATCTTTTAAAGATACCCAATATGCGTCGGCCAAGGTCGTCTCACTGCCAAAAAACAAACTTCGGGTTGAATTTGACACCGTCCGTAACTACGATGATGCTATTTCACGCTTATCTACCTCCAGCGAGTCGCGAGTGACAGCGGAGAAGGCTCGCAAGATGAAGCCAATGTTAATTATTAAAGGAGTCTCCATTGAGACTCCCAGCGAAGAGCTCATCCAAATTATTTTAAAACAAAATATCGAACTTAGTGAATATTATGAAAACGATATAATTATCAAATTCAAACGCAATAATCGGAACGAAAAATTATATAATGCGGTGCTTGTCGTGAACCCTGGCCTGTGGAAGGCTATCATTGCGATGGGGAGGATCCGGGTGGATCACCAGCGGGTTCATTATGAAGAATTAATATTAATTAATATTAAGACATTGCAATAACCGTGAGACCAAACGATGTAGACCTTGCGCGAGTTGCAGACACGTTGACGCCGACTGCCCCACTAAACAGAGTGCACCTAAGTGTTTTAATTGTTTATCACATAATACTAAATTTAAAAGTACCTATGATATTGTACTGTCCTGTGTTTTAATTTATGAAAAAACGTATTTGTTCTAGAATCGATTAGGGCTCTTTATAAGATCGTCCCAATTAATTTTTATTTTATTTTAAACATTGCTGTTGTCTTAATGTTTCAGTTTTATGTGAAAATTTCTACTTATTTGTAATTTATAAATTTATTTGGGGTGTTGCGCAATCGAACTCATATATTTCATACATATTAATGTATACATATGAATAGTGGATTCATACTCAACCTAAATCTATCTTTTAAACGATATCACATATAAATTTTAATCTTTATTTATTTATTATATCTAATATTAAATTTTCTGTATTTTTGTTTTATACCGTATTGCAACTAATTTCATCTAGCTTTATAACCATCGTGTTTTAATTATTTACATTTATCTATACATACAAAAATATCTATATACACCATGTGCAAACTATTCTATGACAAGAGTTTTCAATATTCCAAAAGATCTCGCGCCTTGTCTGCGCGGCGGCTGGCCCGTATCGATTCGCGGAACATCTCACCTGTCAGGCTCGGTCTTTGTTAATGCGTGGTCTTCCAGCGGGGGCATGGTATTGCTACATGTACCAATTTCTATCAACCCTTACATCAAATATATTTAAGTGATTATTACTTTTCTTTAGTATATCAACTGAACTATAAGCAAACCTATTGTAAACATTGTTATGTGACTATTATTGTAATTAAGTGACTCAACTAGAAATAAAAAAAGAATGATGAACCCTTTGAACTGATTTTTATTTTAGGTAATGAAATATAAGTGATATATATTAAGCTGCACCAAAAGTTTAATCGCTGTGCTGTTCAGGAAGTCTCTTTTGCGCATCGCATGCGTGGGCACGTTGTTATGGTGAGGCAGTAGACCTTGGAGTCCAATTCTTAGTTAGTAGCTTAGTTGCTCACAACAAGCTTGCACTAATTGTGAATAAACCACTAAGCAGTGATGATTCTAGAATGTCGTGAGGTAATTAATATCAATAACTCACTCACTCTCGATTGCTTAATTTTGATAGATGTTGGTTTCTTTTTGAAACAGCTGACGACGAGTGGCGATTCGTTTCTATTGATAAAACAAAGATTCATCACAAGTTATAATGGCTTGAAAATACGCTTCAATGAGCCTGCTCCAAATTTAGGAACCATTTATTATTCCAACCGGGCCTATATTTGAACATTGGTGGAGATATGTGGCACACAACGCGAAATAACGCTCCACTAAAATATTTGTTTTTACTGCTAACACAATCAGATAAAAGGTCTCACACAATTTGACCGACTGTCTACCGGAACGTCGGCGTTCATGCTATTTATTTCAGTCGTGAATATACAACTACCAGATGTATACTTTAAATTTCTCATATACAGTGCCAACTTAATACCGGAATCACCGAAACCATTATAGCTTATGAGTAGTTAGTTCAAGATATGAAGATGTCTACGACGGCCATCGGAGACCTGTGACAACTACACAACCGGTCAAAAGTTTGAGACCACTATAAAAAAATTAAGAAAACAAATAAAAGTCAACATATTTAAATCATTATGAAATACAGTTTTTATTTCCATGTTATACACAATATTTAAAATTAAAAAATTACGAATACAAAAGATAATACTAAATTACTAAAGAAAATACAAACAAGAGAGTTTACACAGACTTTTCATCAAAATATCCTCCTTTGCATTTTATTATTTGTTTTACCAATCTTGGCATAGCAATCAACTTATTTATTGTCTCTTGCGAGATATTCTTCCAGCTGTCTTCTAAGGCACTCCACATGGCCTGCTGTGAAGAAGGACATTGTTCCCGAACGTTTCGGTCAAGTTCTTCCCACAAAAGCTCTATGGGGTTAAGATCGGGACTTTGGGGTGGCCATGTCATGTTTTCCAACACTTTTTCCGACTGTTTCTCGTCTAAATAGCCCCTACATAATTTTGAACTATGCTTTGGATCATTATCTTGTTGGAAAATAAATCCTTTGCCGATTAACTTTAGTCCGGAGGGAATAGCATTTTTCTCCAAAATTACTTTATACTCCTCCTTTTTCATAATTCCTTTAATTTAGACCAGATTTCCAGTCCCATAGCCTGAGAAACAACCCCAGACCATAACAGATCCACCACCATGCTTGACAGTCGGGACTACACACTGTGGCATCATCTTTTCTTCGGCGGAACGTCGAACGAAAATTCTTCTTTTGAAACCAAATATTTCAAATTTAGATTCGTCTCTCCAAAGTACTTTTTTGAAATCTTCTTCGGTCCAGTCTCGATGGGCTAGGGCCCACTGCAACCGTTTTTTCTTATTCTGCGGTTTTAGAAGAGGTTTTCGAACAGCAACGCGACCATACAACTTGGCGTCTCCAATCGTCTTTTCACTGTAGACACTGACACAGGTTTTTCCCGAGATTTGTTGACTTCAACGCGGATTTCTGGGGCTGTTAGGCGTCTGTTTCGCTTGCTGGTTACCACAATAAATTTGTCTTCACTAGAAGTCGTAGCTCTTGGTCTCCCGGAGCGCGGACGATCTTGATTACTGCCAGTTTGTTTGTACCGCACAATAGTGCGATGAACACAAGTCTTTGATACCTGGAGTTGAGATGCAATCTCACGTTCAGATTTGCCTTCATTATGGAGAACAACGATGGCAGATCGCGTTTCGATACTAATTTCGCAAACTTTTCCCATTTTAGAGACGTCTTGACTGTAGGAATCACAAAATCAGACTAACAGCGGATATTCGTAGATAACCATGAAAATATCGGGTTAAAATAAACTTAAAAACATATTTAAAAAATATAGTACAATCGCATTGTAAGATGATGTAAAAAAAAACGAAGTGTCAGCTGCGGTAATGAGGTAATAAAATTTTTACAATCGATTATCGGACTAGCTCTTCTTCGGATCACATTGCAGTTTGGAAACAATGCTGGTTTATGGCCCTTTCCTTGGCTTATATACAAAAGAATTAGCTTTTAGGCAATCTTTAAAAACAATAGAATATGCAGGTGTGCAGATTACTTTTTATCACCAATATTTTAAGAATATTTACTAATAACTTTTATTAGTGGTAGGTGGTGGTTTGACCGGTAGTGTATATATACTTTGTTCACTTTCCCTTTTTACTAATATAATAAGTAGCCGTCATTATTTTGATTGTACACCCTGTACGAACGACGCGGCTGGCGTTGTACTTCGTTGTGCGCACTGCAAAGGACCGTAATAACTTGCCCGCGTCGCTGTTTTCTCCTACTTACGATGTAGAAGTCTTCAAGACGAGAGTGAATAGACTTTTATAAGTTGTTGCGGTCAATATCTTCTTCATCACCAGTTACCATTTGGTGGGATTGTTAAGAATTAACTTATCTTATGTAAAAAACAAGGATTGCAACATTTCGGAAAGTGGACGTATTGCTAAGAGATATAAAATATTGTAAATGCTTTTTACTTGCTTTTTTATTTTTATTTTATTCAAAACACTTTTCAGGCATCCCTGGGGAGGAGCTGTCGGGTACGGGCGCGGCGGCATCGGCGGCGGGGTCGTGCGGCGTAGAGCAGTTTGCCTGCGAGGATGGGTCGCGCTGCGTGCCCACCGCGTGGCGATGCGACGGGCGCGCGCACTGCCCAGACGCCTCCGACGAGCTGCGCTGCAGTGAGTATCGTACCTAATATTGAGACATGTACGTACCGTGTACCGTAGGATGGAGGAGTCACATGTTAACTACAATCATCAACCAATCGTCATCGTCATGAGTCGATGTATGTCTCACTGTTGAACTAGGATCTTCCTTCACGATATAAATGGGTAAAGGTCATAGTCCACTCCGCGTGCCAAGTTCACACACCATATCTTTCAATGGCCAACAAACGAGCGGAGGGGCCACCCGATGGTAACGAGATATAATAACAATCTTTCAGGAATGTATGTTGCCCGAGCGGGTAAAAACCATCACTTATTAGGTGAGACCGTACCCGTATACCGTGAGAAATTATATTCTTAGCAGAACGGGACTAAATAAGTCAAAATAAGAACTTCATTAAGATCGCGAATATTTTAAATGGTGAAATTTATAAATTACGAAATGGCAAATCATGCAGACTTTTGTAAATCATTTCTAAACAAATATAAAACGAAACAGAATTGACTATTCAAACGGGCAGAGTTTCCCCTTAACACGTTCACCACAAATATAAGTGTCTCCACACGAGAGCTCATCGTCTTATATAGGTGCTTGGCGATGACTGTCCGCCATCCCCTCCTCTTAACGGATGTGACGTCACTTTGCTGCTAACACGGCCTCTCCTGACTGGAGCTCGTCCTCGTGCTCCTATTCTATACCCGAGGCTGTGCTGTACTGGAGGTACTTGTAAAGAGGTACGTGAACTTCGTGTCGTCATTATTGCACGTAAAAAAAAACTGGTAACTTTATTTTTTCATAGCGATATTGCCATTGCAACACTGCAGACAACTCGACTCCATTATTGTGATAGGGGCCGTTAACCACGTTTATGTACAAGAAGCGTGAGAGACCTAAGCGCGAGCATGCTTCTCACGCCACCCTGTGGTATAGGTACGACGTTAGCGGACCACGCGGCCCCTAAGCCTGTATGTCTCATACACCCCCATGTGGCATAGGCACGACGTTAGCATACCACATGGTCAGACTGTCAGGACAGAAGAACGACGAAGCGTGTCCATGATACCTTCAGGGTAGAGGCACGACGCGAAGCATATCCACAACATAACGGTGTGCAACTGATGGAACATAGGCACGAATTTGGGCAATATTCCAACAATCGCACACTAATTCACCAGAAAAGTAAGCCGCGCATACTTCGCGAGTGTACTCGCCACGCCATGGAATAATATATTCCGCCACCGCTTGAGTTGGTTTGCTGTAGGAGCCAACCAGGAAACGCAATTCGTACCGCCCATGCGTCAACGTCTTTACTACGCGATAAGGACCGCGCATGCCGGACTCCAACTTGCCAGTCGCCTGCGCTTGTTACTTGACCAAAACCAAAAAGTTTAGTTCAAAAGTACGACGATGCTTTCTCCTCTGTACCAGCGAAAAGAACTGGTCAGACCCATGAACTGTCTATCGGACCTGTTTCACGTGTTTGGGTTCAGCGGATTCAATTTTGCTTTTAACTTTATCTTGACTCGGCCTAACCTGACCTTGATTTATACGTCGAGATACTCTATTTCCGTGCATAAAAAAGAAACATTTTCGTAAATTTATGGAAAAATCAGCCGTAGTCAAAACCGTGACAACTTCTCGTAATAATTTATATCCACGCTCAATTGTTTTGATTAATATCAGAACATCGTCGATGTACACCAGAATTTCATCAGACTAGAGCACACACAAGAATTGTATTAATCGGGATTGATGTATCAGAATGTACGACCATAACATTATTTGTGTCAACTGTTTCCCTCATAATTAACTGAGAATCGCGAGTTCGAATATATCGAACCCTCTCCCTATTAAGAACGTCCGTACCAATGATAACAGGTGTATTCATGTATTCGGAGGACACGACGTGCAGGTCTACTTCCAGAGTTATTTCGTTAAACTCTATAGGCAAAGTGTCAAAAAAAAGTGGATTCGACTTCCCGACAACAAATGCCTCTCAAAACTCTAAAAGCAGGTTTGCGCGCACATCTAAAATATTTTAATAAACATGTAGTAATTAATGATACACATGAACCGCAGTCAATAAGGATATCAACAGGGACCCCCTTATAACCGCCACAACAACACCATTACGAGTAATTTCGTTTCACGACAAAAGTTGACGTTTTTATTACGGAACTCAGATTTTTGTTTTGCAAACCGACTCAACTTTGCGTCCAGGCTTCTTACAAAAAGCATGCAAGTGACCAAAAAGACCACACGAAAAACATTTGCCACCATTAATTTACCGTTTTACGGGTACTTTTATTATTTGATATTGAAAAATGATCGTCACTACATGAGGTATAGTTAGATGTCATATTATGAGCTGGCGTATTTGATTTAACGTATATCGACAATAAGTCTACAAATTGATTCGGTATCAATTTCACATTAGTCGCTGAAGCATGGATTTGAGGATCTGTGACACCTATCACTATTGCTGAAATTAGTTCATCGCTCAGCCCTCTAACTATGCGCAATCCTAGTAGCGACAGGCGAGCATACTCGACGTATGTGGGGTATCTGTCAGAATCAGTGATCATAACTTCGTATAAAATATTTGCAATGTCGGGTTTCCCAGGTGTATCGTACAACAGGGGGATCGGTGGGCCCCACGACACTGTAAAAACGAGTCCCCAATCGGTCGATAAGAATACGACAACGAATCACTTGGGCATTGCAACCTAGTTGTATATTGGGGAACTAGTCAATCAGTGTTTGTCAGGGAAATGGGGTTTCCCAAAATCATCAAATATGAAATTATCTTAAACAAAGGAATATGAAAAGAGTCAGGGGTATGGTACTTAAAGTGTTCTGTAGCGTGACCTCTGGTTCAACGCACACAGCAAGTTGAAGAGGCAGCACCAGGGTGGTCGCTGCAGCCAGTAATCTTCTACTATATATGCACAACGAAAAACTCGCAAATAACTTAACTTTCGGTAATACTGCTTGTGACGGCACGCAACAACCAAAATCCAGCAAAACTATATCGCGTCCGATCCAAGAACAATCGACGTCCTAAGCAAGTGTTGGCTAGACCCTCATTTTTCTTAATAAAATTACGCGGGTACTAAAACGATCTCAGTTGAAGTGCCTGTTGGTTTAGAATCGCAATTACACTGTCCCGAACACTAGGGTGCACTGGTAACCCACTAATTGAGCCAAGTCCTAGCGTCACCCTTCAGACATGTGCCTATATTGTTGATACTTGGATCAAAGTTCGAAATATAAGATTGGTTAGATCTCACCGTAATGTTGATTGACCGAATGGTCTCGATTATGCGATCGGCGGAGACAGCGTCGCGATCAGGTGTAGCACTGGTGGAAGGACCCGGAGAGGATGAGAAGCTACAGACTCTCGACACATTGCCATGCTGTAGTCGCAGCTGGCTCCTGCAAACAATAAGAAGTACTTTAATAGTTTATTGAACAAAACAAATAAAATAAAAGAAAAATTGCCATTTAACTTGAGGGTAAGCAAAAATATCGAATAAACCACAAAGCTACGTCAATAATGAATTTGAAAACACGCTACAGTCTTCTACAGTAATCAAACGAACGTACTCACCAGATTTTATCACCTTACCACATAAAATTACCATTTGTACACTCAAAAAATTAAAAATAAGACTTCAAATTGAATGGCCAACCTGTTTTGAATCGGATCAGGGCGTGCGAGAACCGTATCCCAGTTCTGATCTTAGCAGAACGAGACTTAATAATTCAAAATAAGAACTTCATTAAGATCACGAGTATTTTAAATGGTGAAATTTATAAATTACGAAATGGCAAATCAAGCAGACTTTTGTAAATCAATTCTAAACAAATATAAGACGAAACAGAATTGACTATCCAAACGGGCAGAGTTTCCCCTTAACACGTTCACCACAAATATAAGTGTCTCCAGACGAGCGCTCATCGTCTTATATAGGTGCTCGGCGGTGACTGTCCGCCATCCCCTCCTCTTAACGGATGTGACGTCACTTTGCTGCTAACAAGATATTCTCGAGATTTTCTAATTTCCTGTATGAGTGTGTGAACTCGGTCGTGTCGCAACCAGCCACCAAGAGTAACAGGTGGAGGTGGATATCGCTATCGAGATCGGTGTTTTGTTATTGTTTCAGCCTACAACACGACGTGCGGCGAGGGCAAGTTCCGGTGCGCGCGCAGCGGGCTGTGCGTGGCGGCCAGCTGGCGCTGCGACGGCGACGCCGACTGCGGCCCGCACGACGCCTCCGACGAGGACCCCTACATGTGTACGTACCGCGCGATGCTTGTCGACAATGTAGCGGTGTAACGATGTAAAGTACACCAGGCGTTCCAGTCGAATGTAATATTTTCTTATAAACCTCTCAATTATACTGTCTTCATAATTTTTCCTTTGTATAAGTAAAGACTCATTGAATTCCCGAATCATTGTCACGGAAAATTTAAATGGTTGCTGTTTTCAGGCGAAAAAGATTTCAAGTGTCCCGGGAACTGGGCGCGTTGCGCCACGCCCACTGACGGCCAGTTCAGCTGTGCGCCGATCCCCGCCTTCTGCGACGGGAAGCGCGACTGCATCGACGGCAGCGACGAGTGGGACATCTGCGACAACTGTAAGATGACGCCGATGCACTGATACGAACGACCACCATCGGATCCCATATTATTTACTTTATTATAAAACTGGAACGATGATGTGTCTGAAAAAAGTGCAGTACTGATTTCTGTGTATCTGAGGAGAATTGCTCTGCAGCAATTCTCCTTTAGTTAGCAAACTTAGCAAAAAGTTAGTTACTGCTAACTACTGAATCGATTGTGATGCGGTTTTCGCGGCACCAACTTCTGTTACGGGGTTGGTGAATAAAGCCTCGACAGCTTTTCAGAGTTACTAGTCACAATGAATGTTTTTCTGAATCGATCCGGCCCGTAAAGGTGAATTTAGTAAAATGTAACATAAGAATGAGTAACAATGTTTCGACTGCGAATGAGGGAAGCGCGAGCGGGATACTAATTTTAAGTAAAGTGAAATAGAGAGTTCAACGTGCAGTTGTCTCGTATGCAACAATACTCGTTACGTGTCCCAGTCACGGCGACGTGGTGCGCGGCGCTGCGCTGCGCGTGCCGCCCGACGCACCAGGGGCCGGCGTGCTCCTGCGACCCCGGCTACGAACACCGGGACGGCGAATGTCGAGGTAACCGGTGGACGGTTCGAACGATGGCCGCGGGGATTCGTGAGAACAGTTTTTAAGTTTCTCACTCATGAACCCGATTCTTGAACAGTTATATGTATTCCGCACACTTTATTTATCACTCATCATCGGGCAACTAGAGGGAGATGGGCATGGACCCACCACTTATGTCGAATGTTTATCAAAATTGTTTTTGTTTCTGTTTAATGTGTTAGGGCAACTGATGAGCGAAGTTCAGTCACCTAATTGTATCAAGTGCAACAGATCATAAGAAGTTATCATATTTTGACTGGAATGTCGTCGGAATCGGGAAATAAAACATTCATGAGATGAATTAACTCAATTCGAAGTTCCGTTACATCGGTGTCTTCCAGTGCACGCTATGCAAACTTCACTCTGACGAAGCTACGCGCACTTATATTGGTATGAATTTATCAGTTTATGAAACTTGTGTAAACTATAAAATTATAAAAAACACATGTAGCTGCGATGCTCATTTAATGGAACTGGGCGCCTGACACGTTAGCCATATTTACAAACATATACTTATTAATTTTTAAATTATTTTAATTTTCAAACGATTCATTATTGAATGTTCAATTAATTTGAAAATTGATGACCATTTTATGCCTGTTTATTTAAGTTTTTTTTATTGTTATTTTAGGTGAAGGAACACTAGGATGGACACGTACATACATGTGTGTACAAAAGCCCTTTAATAAAAATAGATTTAAAAACAATCATTTTGAATGGAAGGATGGTATAACATCCGACCATTTCATTTGAAAAATTCAACAGCCAAACAGTCGATGATACATTTATTTATTGACAGTAAAATATTTATATTGATCAGACTGCTTGTCGCTCGTTGTACGTTGCAGATAGCGACGAGTGCGAGTGGGAGGGCGCGTGCGCGCAGCGCTGCGCCAACTCGGCGGGCTCGTACCGCTGCTCGTGCGCCGCCGGCTATCGGC
>PDGT01000159.1:149356-172953 GCA_003671415.1 Megathymus violae | reverse complement strand
CCGAGAAGTGTCATTTGCGTCAAGAAAAAGAGAGAAAGAAAGAAAAACATATGTCTTGAGAAACAGAGTATTGGCCATAATATATATCAAGATACAATAAAGACAGAAAAACAGACGAGACAGATAGAAAGCGAGTACAGATCTGGCGAAAGGTACCTTCCCTGCGGTACGCCTGCAAATTTTGAGCATGGGTCTGAGGTCGCGTTCTCAACTGACACCACGAACGACCGCCCATCGAGAAAAGATGCTAGCAGCCTAACCAGGATAGCTGGCACGGACGAGTCTAACAATTTGTAGACGAGCTCAACGTGCCACACGCGGTCGACTGACTTTTCAACGTCCAAGAAGACCCCAACCGCGTGTCGTCCGCAGTTGAGCTCGTTACAATCATATTAAATCACCCGTGTCAGCTGAAGCGTCGACGAGCGGCCGGATCGAAACCCATACTGTTCATCTCTGTTATTAAGCAATGGCATTATGTGATTCGGCACCAGCCGCTCGAAAACTTCGCCAGTGCCGGCAGCAGCGTGATGGGATGGTAGCTGGCCGGGTAGCCGGGATCCTTAGCGGACTTCGGTAGAACCATGATCTTCCCTAACGTCTAAGTGGTCGGCAAGAAGCCCGTGCGAAGAATACCGTTATAGAGCCGAGGCAATGCGATTTCGGCCCCCTTGCCTGCATGACTATCGCCAGGTTGGTAATCCCATCAAGGCACTTGCGCTTTGGTACTTACAAGGCCACCTTCCGCAACTTAGAGGGTATACGGGGTGTTGTTTCCATACGATAGTTAAATGAAAGATGTTGCTCGGTACATATACCTGTATTTATAAGATTGTAAAGGATGCTGGAGTTCCGGATTGGTGAAAAAGAAAAGACTACAAAAATGCTTGGTTAAAGCCGTTTTCGGATATATTTGGGACGATTGTTAAAGTAAAACTTTTGCATGCGAGCGTGGGCCGTTGCAGAGAGCCACCAAAATCTTTTTCTACCATTGACATTAATAGACGACTATCATAGACTAGGAAAACATATAGGTTCCTATCGGTTTCCAAGTATATCCGATGAAATTTTTTTTATTTTACTTTAGAATAAATCACACTCAGGTAAGTATTAGCTAAATATTAAAATTATTATAATAATTGCTTTATTTAATTACTAGATTTTAGGTTTAATTATTTTTCAGGTGCAAGCTCGACGGACAGCACAGAGCAGGTAAGTACTTAGATATAAGTTTATTTAAGTAAATCATTAAGTAATATGTTATGTGTTTTTTCAGGTCATCGAGACGGGTTTATCTGTCGTCAACAAAGATGTTGTCGATGAAATGTAAAGAGCACGCGCGGTCCGATCGTTTCCCGTAAACCGTTTCGCGAAAGTGGTTTGGAACGCTAAGTGTAAGGTTGCACCGCACAGAGAGGGTTTTAAATCGCGTTCCCTCCCTCAAGTGACGGTGTCGGACCGTTGATATGAAATTCCGTACGCTCCTCCCGATTTGTTCGTGATGCAACGGGACAGTTGGCGCGGCGGGCGCTCAGCGCTTTTACGTCTCGGTAAAACCCTTGGACAGTGGGTGTGTGACCGTTTTCCTAAGTTTGCGTTTTTCTGTTTTCATCGACATATAAGGGTTGATAAGAGGGTAGCAGACAATACGTAACCGACAATCGTATCAGTCCGCACCACTCCATTTCTACAACGATCATCACATGTCATAAACCTACACTTAGTTTCTGACAGAACGGGAATTTCATAGTGGACCACCACACCGTCTCCCATAACCCTCATACATACTTCGTACGACAAATAACATATGTAACGTAACGAACGCATATCTACCGGCGACCTATATTGATGTGCCCTACATTCAGAAGCATTTTGTTGCATGTTGCAGAGGGCGTGCTGTCAGTGCGCGTTTACGATGCGCGCGCTCAAGCGGGCGGCGGCGGGGCGTGTGCGCTGCGGCGCGACGCATGTGCGCACCTGTGCTTGCCGCTGTCCGCCACGCAGAGCGTGTGTCGGTGCGCGCAGGGCTACGAACAGCGCGGCACGCAGTGCATACGTTCGTATAGCGCCATAACTAATGTTACTATACAAATCAGATACTAAAAAATCGATAGGTAGAAATAGTCGAGCACGTCACACTAAGGTTAATTAATCATAATTAAATGCAGAAAAGTGTAAATTTCAAAAGAACGACTAGGACATCAAGCTGAATTTACCCGTATAATAATTTGATGCTATCGAGTATTTCAAAATTGTGTTTTTTTTTCAATTTCCTAAATCCGGTACAAGCTTGCGTCACGCCGAAATCTTTTTTGAAGGGAGCCTCTTTCGAGCTCACTTCTTTTTCCCGTTTTCTACCCTTCGGTACCTCCGGCCGGCCACCTGTATGCACCTGCAGACTAACGATTATCATACTTCTAATATCAGAGGGACGTGGGACATAACACACTATCCAGTAATCTTCAAATACAATAGGGGCCTACGACGCTCGAGTAATCGACCATTTGGCATCGTGGGCTCACCTGCTAGAGGCGATCCAATAAAATCACACGGGAGGTGTATCGTGAGTGTGCATGTTCCGCAGCCGTGGACGAGGTGCTGGTGTACTCGCTGAGCTGGGAGCTGCGCGGCGTGCCGCTCGACGGGTCGCCGGGGCGGGGGCAGCAGCTGGGTGGCCGGCTGTACGGTGCTCTGCCGCCCATTCCGCAACTGTCCATGGCCGCCTCCATTGATTATCAAATTGGTGAGTATCTCGCTTTAGTTAGTTTTGTTCGTTTAGAACTTTAGATGTCCTAATATTTTGATATGTATAAGCTTGTCTTAAGCTGAGAAGATTAAAAAAAACTGTGTTTACTATAACCGAACAATATGACAGAGGGCGAATGGTTATACTGGGCGGACCCGGAGGGTGGAGCGGCGTGGCGCGCGCGACGTTCTGGCGCAGAGAGGCAGTTGGTGGCGCGCGGTGCGGGGGCTGCGGAAGCAGCTGGGGGCGCAGCGGGTGTAGTGGGCGGCGGCGAGGGGCAGGGCGACGCGCCGGCTGCACTGGCGCTGGACTGGCGCGCGCGTAACCTCTACTGGTCGGATCCGCGCCAGCGTCTGGTGGAGATGGCGCGCGCGGATGGCACGCACCGTTACGTGCTTATGGACACTGACCCCATCGCCGTCACGTGTGAGTGGAATTGAACTTTTATCGAGGTCGAGCGGCGTGGGATTAAATTGGTAGTAACGCTTGAAATTTAAACTAAAATTTGGTTTATGCTATTTGCTTTTCGGTTTTTATTCCAACTCAAAGCGTGTATGATTATTTACAACGGTTACCGAAGGTTTTTTAAAGAATTCTTACTCTCATCGACGGAAGTTCCGGTAGATGTCATCTGATGTGTAAAAAGGGGGAGTTGATTTTTACTCTCCTTTTTGGTTTGGAGTCAAGCTCTATTTTATTGTTGTTGTTGTGTTATGGTAGGAATATATAGTTACAGAGCGTACAAAACAGGACTCCGGAGTTTATTGAAATTATCAAGTATATTTAACTGATTAACATAAACTTGTTATAAATCTTCAGCACTAATTAAACTATCCGACACAATGGTAAAATATGGCTACGAGTGAGCACGAGGTGTCACAACGGTGGTTAGCTACGTGCTGCCTTAATACAGACAACTAAACGTAATTAATTACATTTATATGTTCTATTGCGTTGCACTCGAACATGATGAATATAATGTGGATCTAATGTTATGAATAGATAATGTCTCCGTTACAATTACCATACAGACAATATTGTTCAGCTATATCTCTACCTGAGTGGTCCTTCGTGAGGAATCGTTGTTAACTGTAAAGGTATAACTTCTGTGCTTGAATTTATACCAACTGATCTGATAGCACTGGCTGTGGACGCGCTGCACGGGCTTCTGGTGATGGCGGGCGGCGGCTACATCGCCAGCGCGCGGCTGGACGGCTCCGAGCGCGCACTGCTGCACAACGGCACCGCCGTGGGACATTTGGCGCTGCACGTCGAGGTGCGGTTCCCTACTGCCACTTGTATCAAACACGTAGTAGTACTGCCTTTATTCATCACAGAGGTGTTCTCGAATACATAATATCGACTGACCTTGTAAATAGAATCCCGTCGCAGGTTTTATGTAACGGAAAAATGGTGAAAGAACAAAAATATCGCTGTTTAGAGGCACAAGTGCAACTTGTCAGAACCGTAGTGGCAATCTTGGGGTGTGCGTATTTACATTTATACACCCATATATTTGATTTTTTAAAGTAATGTTTTAGCTTTGATTTGATGTGATGCAGGAGTCGATGATATATTGGGTGGACACGTGGGAGGCGAGCGTGTGGCGCATGCACTACACCGGCGCGCCGCGCGAGCGCGTGCTCGCCGCGCCCGCCGCGTCGCACCACCCTGTCGCCGTGGCCGTGCACCGCGGCCGCCTCTACTGGCTCGACACGTGAGTGATGCGCACGCACACGTACACGTACGTACGCACGAACACACGCAGAACACTAGGAGCTACAAGCGACGATGTATCCGTTGCAGGATGCTGAATCACGGCAGCGTGATGGCGGCGCCGCTGACCGACTTCAATGCATCCACCGTGCTCGCCGAGAACACCAGCGACAGCCTCAAGGACATCATGGTACTTTACTTTTATGTAACTTACATACATCATGACGACAATATATTTGATGTTATGAACTGAACCATTAACGTCCGGTTGAATCGAGCAGCTTCATATTTTGAAAGTCGGAGTATTAAGCAACAACATATAAGTATTAAAATGATTATAATATAAATTGACATTATGTTACCGAAAATTTGCATGGCATCTTTATGGTAAATTGTGAGCATTGTACTGTATAGCAGTACTATATAGCAGTAAGATCTTTTGTTACCACAATTTTAGCAAATAAAATATTCATTCATTCATTCATTCTTACGATAGACAGGGTACCGTAACTCGTATTCTGGTCCCGAGCTACTGGGACAGGGGGCTCTACCTCATTGATTTGCATGTGCAGATCTGGTCGCGGGCGGCGCAGAGCGTGCCGGCTGGGGCGCCGCCCGACCCTTGCGAGGTGGACAACGGCGGCTGCGAGGCGCTGTGCCTGTGGGGAGCCGGGGGCGCGCGCTGCGCCTGCCCGCACGGGGAGCTCGCCGCCGACCGCAAGACGTGCAAACGTATGTACCGAGCGTGCGTCGCACTTGCATTGTTTCTATTTACTATGAAGCAACCAAAACATGCAAACTAAATTAATACTAATTTAATAACAATGAATTTCCGCACAGTAACGCCTGATACTATCAACTACATGAAACAACCGTCAGCCGGCAGCCCCACCGGACCAGTGATCTCTGTTAACTATTGATATAAAGACGAATTGAATCGTGCCTCGTGCGCGATACGTCTGCGCGACGGTCTGCTTGCGCATGTTTTTACTTATCTAATATATTTGCTCTATATAAGGGTTATTATGGACTGTGTTTTGAGTATTATTTCAAATGATAAAGAGGCACTAAAAATGATTAATTGCGACTAAAAATTAGATTTTTGCTTACATACGTTCTATTAAATTTGAATCTAATAACGAAATGTGTGGGAATCTCGCATGGTCGCACTGCATATTCATTGCCGATTAGAATTAGTACATTTGGTGAATAAAATTATCGGGTACATGTACCCGTGACGTCGTCATGTTGCAGCGTACACGTCGTTCATAATGTATTCGCGCGTCATCAAGATCGACAGTATCCACCTCGACGACGACAAGGACCTCAACTCGCCGTACCCGCCGATCGAAAACAAGTCAGTGTTTATTAATAAAGTACCCGAATAAAGTTACAATCTTAACGATTTCGAATTCGATCATGTAAGCATTTTTTTCAATCGTTTAAAAATGCCTACGAAAGAAATAATTTTTAAAATAAATGTAAAGAAAATGTATTTACTTTTTAATTTTTTTAATTATTTTGACGTCCCAATCCGTACACGGAAGAAAAAGAGCAATGATATCAATGGCGTCAAATATAAAAGATTTTACTTAGTATTGTATAATATAAGTAATTAGAAGAGAATAAATTTTAAATGTCGTTTTTTTTTGTTTACGGGTGAGTTTTATAATTTAGTTATTGTAATAAAGGTTTTTTATTTAATGTAAAATGTACATACGATAGTATAAAGTTATAAATCAAATATATTTTTGTTTACAGAGCAACACATCTTTGGCTTATTCCTTGTATAAAAAGATATTTTGTTTATAAACCTAAAAAGAAACACATTTTTGGTTTATTCCTTTTATATAAATAACAGTAATATAGAAAACGAACGAATTTCGTAGTAGATAATGAAGGAATAACGGAGCCGTCCGTTCGCAGGACACTCATGCGCAACGCGATCGCGCTCGCCTACGAGTACAACACGTCGACGCTGTTCTACTCGGACATCCAGCGCGGCTCCATCAACGCGGTGCACTTCAACGGCAGCGGGCACCGCGTGCTGCTCGAGCGTGAGTACCCCGCGTCACTTCCGCGCGCGCGGCGATCGTGTTAACCGGCAATGAACGTGTGTGAACTCGTGCGTGCAGAGGTGGGCGCCGTGGAAGGCATGGTGTTCGCGAGCGACACGCGCACGTTGTACTGGACGTGCACGGTGGCGGCGGTCCGCGCGGCGCGCCTTCCGCTGCCGGCGTCCGGCACGGCCGCCCCGTCGGCCGCCTCCGCACGGCTCGTGCGCACGGTGGTGCGCCTGCCCGCGGGGGAGCGCCCGCGGGGCCTCGACTACGACCCCTGCGATCGGTCAGTACTGTTGGATACTCTTTTGATGAACAAACAAGGAACGAAAATTAATGAGCGTCCAAATAAATATAAGATAAAATTAAGTAACTGCATTTAAATTTAACGTGTGTTAAGGGGGTCGTGAGGCGGCCAGGTCATCAAACCGAGAATACTGGATTATCTTGTTTCTCGTAGCCTCCGCACAGCCAAACAGTAACCCTTCGATACCAACGCCATTGTCAAGGTCGTCAAGGCCAAATCATTAGGGCGGTTTAAACAGAATTGAACAAATTATTTCTAGCCCAATAGAGAGAAAAAACATAAATATAATGAATCTAATATGCCTACAAAAAGAACATAAATTCGGGCCTGTCAGTCCAGCAATAGTCTAATGCTTAATAGTTAAGTTTCGCAATACAACTAAAACTAATTATAATTAGCTAATTAAAAATTAACACGCAAAACAAACATAACGGCGCAAGAACAAAACGCAAAACTAACAATATACTGCACTACCGGCCAGCGCGTGGGGCATTTTGTTTGTGTGTTCAAACAAATGTGTAAAAACAAACAGTGTAAAACATGATGCAGTGCCGTGTGCAGGTTCGGGTGTATGAGAAGACATGTTGTTTAGGCGATTCCCTTATTTACCTATGAACCATAGCAGCAGAGTTATACTCTATATATATATTTATAGAATTTGAATGTGGTTACGCGCAGGCGGCTGTACTGGACGAATTGGAACCAGTCGCACCCGTCCATACAGCGCGCGTTCGCGGGCGGGCGCGGGTTGCAGGCGCTGGTCACCACGGACATCCTGATGCCGAACGGCCTGGCGCTGGACCACGCCGCACGCCTGCTCTACTGGGCCGACGCGCGCCTCGACAAGATCGAGAGCATGCACTACGACGGCTCGCACCGACGGGTACGATATCGATATCTCGTACGTCGGGGCGCACACTACCCTCGGATCTATATTTTTTTACATTGCCATATGTGTGTGTGCAATTTTGTTAAGTTTTTCCCCATTGTTTTTAAAATGTGCATTACGAGTCACATATGTGAGGATACGTTTGTATGCGACGGCAGATAGTGACGCGGTCGTCGACGGAGCACCCGTTCGACGTGGCGGCGGGCTCCGGCTGGGTGGTGTGGACGGACTGGGTGGCGCGCGGCGTGTTCCGCGCGTCGCCGCCGGCCCCGCTCGTCGTGCCGTTGCGCCGCGACGTGCCGCGCGCCATGGCCGTCATCATCGTGGCGCCCGACCACCAGGCCTGTCAGTGTCGCTCTTCTCTTACACGGTCACTAATCTTAATCACACGGCCCTTACGTGTACTATTTAACTCATCTTAGTTGGCTCGCAGGTTTTATTTTACTAGCATAGAAATGCTTTTGTTGATTCGCATCGTATGTGTTATGTACGAGCAGTTGCAAAATAAACGAGCTAGCTATCACACGTATGGGCAGTGTTTTAATATCATCCCACAGACGTATAAAGTGTAATGAACCTTAATAACATTAATATATGGTCGTAATCGAGCCGGATTGCAATGAGCTATCGTAGATCGCAGCGCATCGACGGCCGGCCGGCGAGAAAACAAAAGAAATACATTCCAGAACGCTAACTGATCATTACACGTAAACAACAAGACAACTACGTTGGAATTACTTAATATTTTAGAAGATACTGCGTCATTATTGCAAAAAAAATCAAGTGAATCTAAAGGAATGTCCGAAGAGTAGATTGACGAAAGGATACATTGAGACAAGAATCAAAATAATCGAAGAATATTGGTTAACCTTCAAGCGTACACAATATGATTTGGTTAAAACAACACCCAAAGAACAGAAGGCCTTATTATCATACTTTGTAAACGAAGATTTTCACATATACGAAGACTTGTATCTCGTGTTACTCGCTGATTTACGTGATTTATTATCGGAAGCAAATAAGAGGTCGGTACCAACAACTTCGTTGCACAATACGTCGACTTCGAGTGCTAGTTCTAGTGTAGAACAACTCGTCAGGCTGCCGAGGATAGAGTTACCAACGTTCAGTGGGAGTTACGAAGAGTGGACTACTTTCCAAGACTTGTTTAAATCATTGGTGCACGAAAATACAGCGATTAGTGATGTACATTATTTGAAATGCGGTGTAACCGGGGAAGCAAAAACATTGTTGAAGCATATTCAAGTAACAACAAAAAACGATGAGCAGGCATGGGACATTCTTAAAACTAGATATGGAAATAAAAGATTAATCATAAATTCCGTTTTGAAAAAATTATTTAATCAGAGAAAAATTACTTTTAAATCTTCATCTCAAATAAAAAATTTATTAGATGTCACAACAGATTGTTTAAATAATTTACAAAATTTAAATATATCTACTGATTCATGGGATCCAATTATTATATTTCTGGTCGTTCAGAAATTGGACCCTAAGTCGCACAAGGAATGGGAACAGAATGCTTACAACGAGGAATCTGAGACGTTACCTACCTGGAGTGAATTAAAGAAGTTTCTTCAGTCATAGTATCGAACCCTGGAGCTCGTTACGTCATCGTCGGGTCCTCGGAACATGCCCGCTGTGAAAGAAAAATCGTTCCACATCGTCACTACTAGTGCACCATCCGCGTCATCTACATCGTCGGGAAAATCATGCGTTTTATGCAAAGAAAGTCATTGTGAAAATTTCACTAAACTGCAACCTATTAAACGAAGCGAATATGTGAAGAACAACTTGTGCTATAACTGTTTAGTACCTGGACATTCGGTAAATCAATGTAGACTGCCAATGTCTTGTCGATTGTGTAAACGTCGCCATCACACTCTGTTACACCGAAAACACGAAAAGATTGCCTCGGAATCATCAGGCTCCATACAACCGAGGGCATCACAACACGGTATAACGGAGGAAGGGGAATTAAACGTCAATACAGTGATTGCATCACATTACAGTACTAACAGAAGGACGGGCAGTGCATTGCTAGCGACGGCAACGGTACTGTTACCGTTACGCAATCAATGAACAAAATCACACTGTTATCCTTCGCACGCTGGTAGACCAAGGTTCGCAGGCGTCGTTTATCAGTTAAAAGACAACTCAATTGCTTAATCTACCAAAACAGTCAGCGAAGGGAAGTATCATTGGAGTGGGATCTACAAGAACCAATGTCGATCATGTTGTCCAACTTCAGATTGGTTCTCGATGGGATCCAAGATTTAAGATGAATCTACAAGCGTATGTTATGAGTAAACAACTTACCACAAAGATTTCCTCCAAAGCTGTTACTGTCGACCATTGGCCACACCTAGAGGGACTCCAATTAGCTGACCCAGCCTACCATACTCCAGGCTCCATCGATTTGCTTCTAGGTGTTAAAGAGCATGCGCAAATTGTACAACAATCATTAATAAAGGGTCCACCAGGTTCTCCTTTTGCCCAAAAAACAAACCTTGGTTGGATCTTTTTCGGAGAAGTAGACAGGAATCAAAATGAGGAATCTTTTCTGGTCCTTCACCATCAAGTAAATATAGATCCTATGCTAAAATCACTATGGGAAATAGATGCAGATTACAAAAGAAAGTTATCAATAGAAGAAAAATTATGTGAAACAATTTACAAAAAGTATCATACTAGAACTGCTGAAGGGAGATATGTAGTTAAGTTACCATTCAAAACTAAGAATCCATTGTCACCTGAAGGAAATCTTTGTATTTATAGCTTATAGTATTATGGATATAGCTGGAAACAGATTGCTACAACTAGAAAGAAAATTAAAAATAACATTAACATTAAAGGAAGAATACAAGAAAGTAATGGATGAGTATTTAACATTAGGATACATGGAAGAAATACCTGAAAATGAAATAAATAATAAAAAAAACTGTACACTTACCCCACCATGCAGTTGTACGTGAAGATAAAGAGACCACGAAGACACGCGTAGTGTTTGACGCTTCCACAAAGGGTTCCAACAGTGTCTCACTTAACGACGAATTGCTCGTAGGCCCTCAACTCCATTAAGACCTCAGCAATTTAATTATGAGATGGAGAATGAAACGTGTTTGTTACGCAAATGATATACAAAAAATGTACAGACAAGTTCTGGTTTATAAAGACGACGCTGATAAATATCAGCGTATTCTATGGCGAGACGATGAATCACAAAGTATAAAACATTATCGCATGCTTACAGTTACGTTCGGAACCGCATCAGCGCCCTACCTGGCAGTGAGAACTCTCCACCAGATCGCTGATGACGAGGGACCAGATAATCCAATAGCTTCATCTATAATCAAAGAAGATTTTTATATGGATGATCTGATGTCCGGTGCTGATACTACAGAAGAAGTCATATCGACAGCTCAGGATGTAACTAAAGTACTAGAAAAAGGCGGTTTCATCTTATCTCACTGTCCCGACTTTATGAAATCAATTGAACCAAGCGAAAGAACAACTCATGCACATTTAGATTATTGGGCGTGATATGGAATTTAGGAACAGATCAATTTCAGTATAAGTTAAAATTACCAACAACCGCAACCAATATTACAAAGAGAAATATCTTATCAGATGTCCAAAAGCTGTTTGGTTCTTTGGGATGGATAGCTCCAAGTGTGATCAAGGCAAAAATGTTAATACAGAAATTGTGGCTAGAGAAAGTTAATTGGGATGACCCAATAAATCAACAGTTGGAAGATGAATGGAAAACGATCCAGGAAGACTTTGGAAATGTTGAAAAAATTGGTATCCCTCGATGGTATGGCACTATGATGGCTAATACAAGAAACATACAAATACATGGTTTTAGCGATGCTTCGATGCTAGCTTATTCTGCCGTAGTTTATATTAGAACGGAGACCCTAGACGGCTATGTAGAAACACAACTTGTCGCTGCAAGAACTAGAGTCGCACCTCTACGAACCATTTCCCTGCCGTGTTTAGAACTGTCGGGAGCGCTGTTATTGTCGAAGTTGCTGAAACAAGTAGAACAAGCCTTAAAAATACCTAAATCACAATTTTATGCGTAGACAGATTCATCGATTGTAATAGCATGGCCGTCACGAGAACCACACAGGTGAAAACCTTTCGTAGCGAACCGAGTTGTAGAAATCGTAGAAAATATCCAAACCAGTAAATGGCATCATGTCTTATCTGAAGATAATCCTACCGATATAGCATCCCGAGGCATGTTACTTGCAGATCTGAAAGAATCGATGCTATGGTGGAAAGGTCCTGCTTGGCTGTCTGAAACAAAATTAACATTAGCACAAGTTGAAGTAGTACAAACAGATCTAGAAATTAAAAAGGAAAGAGTACTAGTTAACTTAAAAATACAAACTGAAGTAGAAACTAGAAAAAACTTTACATTAAAATTTGATGAATTTGAAAATATAAAGGAACTAATTAAGGTTATATGTTACTGTAAAAGATTTCTGAACTTCAAGAGACTTAACAAGATCAAAACACGTTTTACTAAAGAAGAGATAAAAAGATCGTTGATGGTATGCATTAAACTAGTTCAGCAAGAAGAATATAGCGATGAGTTAGATAGAATAAGGCGAAACAAAGCTTTGAAGGGTGACAGCAAAATAAAAACTCTCAACCCTTACCTTGACGAGAACAATATCTTCAGGGTGGGCGGGAGCCTTCGAAATGCCCAGCTAGATGAAGCAACTAAGCACCCTATAATTTTGGGCAACGATAGCAAACTCATTGCATTGGTTATCGCAGATGCTCACAAACTAACTTTACACGGAGGAGTTCAATTTATGCTAGGTTATTTACGTAGCAAATATTGGATTATAAGAGCAAAGAGTTTGGTGAAGTTCTGCATACACAAGTGTCTAATATGTGCCAGACAACGAGCCATGGTTCGAACACAGATCATGGGTGATTTGCCTAAGGCGAGAGTGACACCTACTAGAGCTTTTTTGAATAGCGGAGTAGACTTCGCCGGACTATTACAAATACTAACGTCTAAAGGAAGAGGCATGAAGACCAAAAAGGCATATATATCAGTGTATGGCTACATAAGCTATCCATCTAGAATTAGTCGGGGATCTTACTTCAGAAGCTTTCATTGCGGCATTTAAACGATTCGTCTCAAGAAGAGGAAAATGTAGCAATATATGGAGCGATCAAGGGCGAAATTTTGTTGGAGCAGGTAAAAAGTTGGTTAATGCATGGCAGGCATGGCAGGCAGCTAACCTAGTGTTTCAAGGTGACATCCCAACTGCGTTGGCGCTAGAAGGCACTCAGTGGCATTACATACCAGCCTATTCACCGAATTTTGGAGGGTTGTGGAAAGCTGGTGTGAAATCGGTGAAATATCATCTGCGACGCGTTCTGACTACTAATTTAACCTACGAAGAAACGACAACTGTTTTATGCCAGGTCGAAGCCTGTCTCAATTCCCGAACCGACGACGGTGATTCGGACTGCATCGAGCCCTTAACCCCTGGACATTTTTTAATAGGTGAAGCGCCACTTGCCGTCCCGGCGCCAGAATTTAATGATGTAAAAGTAACAAACTTATCACGATGGCAATATACACAGAAATTATTAGGAGACTTTTGGCGACGGTGGCAGAAAGAATATTTATTAAGGCTACAACAACGTCCGATTTGGCTAAAGGAAAGAAAGGAATTTGAACTTGGTGACATCGTTTTGATCAAGACAGATGGTTTGCCTCCAGGGAAGTGGGCATACGGACGTGTAGTTGAAAAACATACCGGTGATGATGGTTATATTAGAGTTTATAGTGTAAAGAGCGGGACAACAATAGTAAAATGACCCATAACAAAACTATGCCATATGGCCATTCATAGATATCGACTGAATTCATAAATTGTATGAGGTAGTTTTGATTTTAAATAGTCAGGCTGTGAAATTTCATTTTAGTTCAAATTAATTCATATTAATTTAAAGGTATTAGTGATCCTGTATCATTATTGATTTGCTTTGTTTCTACAATGTTTTAAATGAGCTCACCAATATTTTTATTGTTAAATACCATGTCATTAAACAGTATATTCAGTTTTCTATTTGAGTTCTGATCTTGTATTGTCTATTTCATTTGATAAAATTGTAAAGGACTGGTGAGTCCTTTGGTGGGCGGAATGTTGATTCGCATCGTATGTGTTATGTACGAGCAGTTGCAAAATAAACGAGCTAGCTAACACATGTATGGGCAGTGTTTTAATATCATCCCACAGATGTATGAAGTATAGTGAACCTTAATAACATTAACATAAAATAAATTTTACATAAAATAAGTTAATATTTAACAATAATCCCACCTGATGGTAAGTGTTGGTCAAGTCTAAGATGATGATGATGTACTGAAGGTTTAAAAATTGGTATCGAACAGATGTCAGTCACCAATTAGCCTCGTTGAACACCTGTCCATCGAGTCCAAGGCTGATAGGTGAGATTTGGTAGCACCAGCCCAAATGTGACTAAAGTGACACACGACCGAAACTTAGATTCGTACAGGGTTTAAAGTTATTTCGTTGAGAAGTACCGCCATACATTCGCAAGTTTCCTTGTAACCGTTTTAGCTTTGGACTCCATGAACCGATTAAAGTTGAGGTTCGAAAAAACTTCAACTTCCAATAATTGAAGACGGCCAGTGCATTCTAAAATGTATCATTTTTTTGTGTTTTGCATTTTATGAAATCGTGACGTGCCTCGCTTCCCCATATAGGCACCGATGACCCATGCTTGGTGTTAAACGGCGGCTGCGCAGAACTGTGCAGCACAGACGCCGCGGGGCACGCAGTGTGTGCGTGTGAGGCGGGTCGGTCGCTGGCCGCCGACGGACGCGCGTGCGTAGCCAGCAACGCTCACTGCCCACCCGGCCAGTTCGCGTGTCCAGAGGGCCCCTGTCTGCCCGTAGACCTGGTGTGCGACGGGGTGCGTCACTGCAGCTCAGACGTGGATGCCAGCGACGAAGATTTATACTATTGCAGTGAGTATAACTTATCTACTGGATAAATAAAAATGGGTTGCCCTGTGTCGTACATGTTAACTTTGTAAAAATAAACACTTAAACTTATAACATTTTACTTGTTCGTTAAAACTTACAGTTAAATAATCTAGTTGTGCTATTGATTTACCGTGCCACCATTCTTCAAATGACATAGATGGCGCCACCGTTTGTTATAGTTTAAAAGCGAACGCTCACGACTGGTGGGCATCATTGCTGTCCGATAATTGTAACGAATACAATAAAACAGTATATTACGACAGTGGTGTTTATTTATTATACGTGCTTTAAAATGCATAAGGTTTATCTGTATTTTATATTTCAGTTTAACACTAGGCACTTCAATTTTACAACCTTACGTTGCATACTGACATCTTAATTCATCCAGATAGATGCCTTTCAGAAAAGTGTCGATTAAACTTTTGAGTATCGTTGGCAGCTTCTCGCAGCTGCCCGGCGGACACGCTGGCGTGCGGCACGGGCGGGCGTTGCGTGAGCGCCACCAACGTGTGCGACGGACACGCCGACTGCGACGACGGCGCCGACGAGACCGGCTGCGACTGCCCGCCGCAGCACTACAGGTACACTCACCGGCCGGCGGTCGATAATGCGGCCTTGTTTTAATGAAATTATAACGCGACGATTTGATCGTGTTACATACGTCATCAACTTGGCTCGAAAGTGATAATTGAGTCGGAAAGCTAGCTGTATGAGACATGATGCGTGACGTGCGTTGAGGTGACTCGATGTGAATGTCAGCCCGCCACGTTCCGGCCTGCAGGTGCGACGACGGCACGTGCGTGGAGGTGGGCGCGCGGTGCGACGGCGCGGCGCAGTGCGCGGACGGGTCGGACGAGCGTGGCTGCGCGGGCGCGTCGTGCGCGGCACTGGGCGCGGGCGCCGAGCGCTGCGCCGCCGGGGGCTGCTACCTGCCCGCGTGGCGCTGCGACGGATACACTGACTGCGCCGACGGCAGCGACGAGACCGACTGCGGGACGCCAAGTGGTACGTCACTGTAGTCCGTTTTGATGTAATCTGCCAACACTTGTACATTATGTTGGCGTTTTACTCATTTATTTAATAAAATATATATTGTTTACTTGATTACTTACATACTTATATGGAAAAAATACCTTCACATTTAAAAAAAGGATTTGATTTGACAACGGAGTCGAGGACAGCACGGGCGGCCATTGTGAACTAGGTCGTGAGGCCTAACAGTTGCATAGATATTTGTTGTGAACAAAAATAAACTATAACTGAAATTGGAGATGCTGTGTGTCATTAACCTGATCTCACTAATCATTATGTTAGTAAAAAATATAGTTTCAAAATTGTAGTAAATTGTATATAAATAATAGTAATATATTTTTTTATCAAAACGTGCGGGGATTGAGGACTAAGAGTAATTAATTTTATAATAATTTACTATTACTTGATTATGATGTTATGATAACATAAACTTGGCTTTATGTCGGAATCCTTGATTCAGAATTATGTAATGATAAATATGTGTTTCGTCGAGACCGTGGGTCGTTGGGAGGTGGGGTCATGTTAATGTGTGCATCATACTTGCAGGCGCGTATGAGATCCGAATGGCATGGCATTGTATGAGATCCGAATGGCATGAATCTTGAGTGCGTTTGGGTGACGGTTCCTTCTAATGCTGTGGGATTAGAGCATGACCTCCACATAGCAGTAGTTTACATACCCCCTAACTCTTCAATCTCAGAGAGAACCGGATTGTTTGTAAATCTTATTTCACAAATACGTAATATTCATCCCAACGATCAGTTTATACTTACAGGCGACTTTAACCTACCGTGTATAGAATGGGAACAAGATGGACCTGTCATACTTAAAAAAGGCCCTTGTTGAAGTCCAGAATTCGGCATCACAACTCATTGATCTTACAGCTTTCATAGGTCTTATGCAATATAATGCCATCTTAAATAATAGTAATAAAATACTAGACCAAATTTTTTCAGACTCGTCCGTCACTGTAAGTAGATCCAACTTCCACCTTGTTAAAGAAGACTGTCACCACCCTTCACTCATTTTCACTGCATCAGATTTCCTCATACTCCCTTGAAAACACAATCGCGAACAAAGTGTATTTATGAGCGTGCTGACTTTAATGAAATTTTATATCAACAGGATTGGTGGTTTATACGAGACAATAGCACAAATGTTAAGACTGTAATATGTAGATGTTTTTTATGCAGTTATAAATAACTGCATACAAACATATGTTCCTCAGGTTTACCACTCTGGTGTACACACTAATCTCATCTGGTATCGCAGGCCCTTAATAAATTTAATTAAAGAAAAATTTAAAGTTCACAAACACTGGAAAAAATACAAAAACCTAAACGACTAAGCTCAAATTTCAGACCTAAGACGTAGACAAAAAGAAATCCAGTCCGAATGTTCTAATTCCTATATAAAACTTTCACAACAAAAAATTTAAAATAACCCCAAATATTTCTGGTCCTATGTACAATCTAAGAGAAAAAATATTTGTAATTATCCTCAACAGAATAATTTAGTTATCAGTAACAATTTTGACATTTGTTCCGCTTTTAACAAGTTTTTTTAGAGAAATTTCAATAAACCCACTGATCTATATTTACAAGATACGCATAATAATCAATCACAAATTGCCACTATATATGACATTAAAATTACCATTAAAATTTGAAAGCTAATTAATAATCTCGACATATCGAAAGGAGCGGGTGGCGACAATATTTCAACAATATTTTTCACGAAGTGTGCAGATTCCCTATATCTTCCTATCTCACTTATTTTCAATCGATGTTTTCAGGAAGGCTACTTTCCTCACATTTGGAAAACAGCCCATATTGTACCAATTAATAAAAAAGGCTTTAAATCAACAATTGAGAACTACCGCCCCATTTCGATCCTGAACGTACTTAGTAAACTATGTGAAAGAGTAGTTCATGCTCATATATGTATATCCAATAATTGTCATTTCGATTCCCTCTGAACAACATGGATTTATAAAGGGCCGGTCATCTGCTGCTAACCTAGGAGTTTTTGTAGACTATGTATCTAATAATATAGACGATGGGTCACAAGTAGATGATTACATCCACCGTCTATATTATTAGATACCATAGTCTACAAATCCGTATATATTAATATACGGATTTTGAGAAGGCATGCTATCCTAGGAGTTTTTGTAGACTATGTATCTAATAATATAGACTATGCGTCACAAGTAGATGTAATATATACGGATTTTGGGAAGGCATTTGACCGTCCTGACCATAGTATCCTTCTGCGTAAAATATCTGAACTGGGTATCCACGGTAATTTGTTGAGATGGTTCGAGTCATATCTGCGCAATCGTTCTCAAGCTGTAGTCATAGGTAGTTCACGTGCCGATTTTATAGAGGTTCCATCTGACGTACCGCAGGGTTCCATCCTGGGACCATTGTTATATGCCACGTACTTATATGATGTGGATAGATGCTTTAAGTATACAAAATTTTTAATGTTTGCTGACGATACAAAAATATTTATGAAAATTAAAGGGATCACTGATTGTATTAACCTTCAAGCTGATCTAGATAGATTAAACTGTTATTATATTGAAAATCGTATTGGTATAAATTTAAAGAAATGTTGTCTTGTATCATTCACTAGAATAAACCTAGAATGTACCTAGGGGTGAAAATGGATTCAAAATTAACATTTTCCGAGCATATCGATACAATAGTGGTTAAAGCATACAAAAATTTTGGTTTTGTTTTGTGAGTCAGTAAGCCCTTTTCAGACATTGGATGTTTACGAGTACTACTATACTTTGCATATGTCAGAAGTATTCTCGAGTATTGTAGCATAATATGGAATTCTCAATATGTGACGTATATTCAAAAGCTGGAGAATATTCAGTTAAAATTTTTAAAGCACCTACAATTTCGATTTTCCCGCCGCTTTTCACATGCCAGCGAGTCTAGCATCCACTACAATTGCACGCCTCTTCAAAGTAGACGAACCTTAATTGATATGCCCTTTCTACGTGGCATATGTAATAACTAAATAGACTGTTGTCAATTAGCGTTACAAATTTTAAGTTTTTGTGTTCCAAATACACGAAATAGACATACGGCACTTTTTGCTACCACCCATAAAAGAACTATGCTCAAAATTCGATTGTCAATAGGCTTCACAGAATTTATAATAAAACATTTAATACAATTGATATATTTCACCCTAGTAAAACTTCATTCAAACGTAAAGTTGCCAAGGTTCTTTGTAAGAATATGTAAAATTATAAACTAATATAAAAATTTAAATAGTAATAGTAGTAATAATATAAAGGCAAGAAAGTTATTATAGCAGGTACTAATTGGGTACATATACATTATAATTTACATTAATCATGTTTATATTTATTTATTTATTTTAAAATATCGTTACATAATTAAACTCTGTATCACGTTCACACACACACACACTCTTCCGCAATTAAACAAATTTCGAGCGCTTTGTTTACTTTTAAATATATTTTTATATTTCATACTTCTATGTTTAAGTAGTGTGGTGAATACTTTGTGACGTTTTTATTAGCTTAAGTATATTGTAAATCCGTAATTGGCTTCAAGCCCTATGTTGTAAGTTTAGAGCGTAAATTCACCGTCAGAAGCTGTGGATTTTGTGAATAAATAAACATAAAAAAATAAAATACCAATAAATAAAGTAAAATATTACATTCATCGAGATAAATTGAATAGTTTATACGACTGCCAAATTTTATTGAAATTGACTATACATGTAGTAGAAATATACGAATTCATTATGTTCGCAATGTCGAGCGAAGAGTTACCATTCTTGTTGCTTATTGCAAAAATGTATTGAAAGTATCCTCGCTCTCTTGGGATCGATTTGGGAACATCGACCAAAGTCCTAATATTAATGCGTAAAAAAATTAAGCTTTACAATATTTGCGCAGCGACGGAACTCCCTCCGGAGTCGGAGGACGAATCCCCGTTTTCGGTGCAGGGTGTGTTGGGTTGCTCGGGGGCGCAGTGGGCGTGCGCGACTCGCGCGGGCACGGCGCTCGAGTGCGTGCCGCTGGCGTGGCGCTGCGACGGGCGTCGAGACTGCAGCGACGGCTCCGACGAAGGCGACCACTGTGGTATTTCTTTCACACACCTTACCGTAGAACCAGTAACGCATTTCTCTATCGCGGGGACTTCTCGCTCTGTGTGCGAGATAAAAGAGATGAGCGGTGCCGACCGGGCGGCAGGAGTTACTTTACCATACATATAGTTTGGTTTGTACTTTGCAGTTATGTGTGATACGACACGGAAATGTAGTTATGTGTGTAGATATTATGTGGCAAAATACAACGCTAGCAAGCTCTTTTCGGCTTCTATGGAAAAAGTGCCTCTACTCCATACCTCCGTTGTTTATGAACCAGTTAAATTTTTTTTAGATCATAAAAGAAGTTAGTCCTTTTAAAAATCTGGTGAGATACACGATACACAGAAAGTTCAGTAGTGTCGAATCAGTGTGGCAGCGCCATAAAAGGTTTTCAGCCGTGAATTATTGGCCAAAACCAATACTGGCCGTAAAAACCAGGTACTGAGAAGAACAACCTTAAGATAGGATAAGATAAGATAAGATAAGAAGAACCTTAAGCACTTTAAGTGACTCTCGCCCTGATGTCTTATACAAAAGGGCAAATATCGCGTACACGCTTCTTTATTACCAGCGTCATAATCTATTGTTTTCCGATCGAAGCAACGAGTATTGACGCGAATGGCGTAGAAAGTTTTGGAAGGCTCGCAAATCGATATAAATTGCGCGCAGGGCCGCTCGCGGGGCAACTGGCTCTCGAATACGAAAGCGAAGAGTTCTCTCCATAGGTAGCGAAATACCTGCAATCTAGGAGTGCAATTACAACTGTTGAAGTGCAATAAAATCTCTGCAAAAGAACGTTGGCGTATTGCGAACCCGTGTATCCTGCTGACATGTAACAGTATTTTTGATTACAACCCTGATGATAAGTTGCCATTCATAAATTTCATGAATATCAGTCCATTAGTTTTATAATATTGAGTAACATACAATCATGGCGTCAGAAAAATATTCTAAAAAATATCATGTTCGAATCTATATCACGTCGAGTCTTTTTCATCATAACTGTTTTATTATATGTACAGATATGTGATATATTGTGTATTAATCATAGAGTTATAATATACGTAATAGAGGAACACCAGCGGTGGTCGCTTCCACAAAGAAATGAAACCCCGTAGCAACTTTCATTTTATACTTTATTAACACCACTTACTACTTATACGACACGGGTTAAATTCTCCACTAGTGTTCGCTTTTGATTTGTTGAACCACGGCTCTTATACAATCCTCAAATTACAGTTGTAACCGTGATTCAGATTTTACCCATAAATTTAATAACGTCCTCTATCCGTTGACTGATACATTATTTTGTAAACTATTTAAAAAATCAATGTCAATCCTGTGTGGATGTCATGCGTCACATTCTTAACACTAAACGTTAAAGTTATTTTTGGCGACAATAGATGGCGCTAATTGCTTTTTGCTATTGTACGTTGTAGTTCCGAACAATCGACATTGTAAAAATGTGTGGTTGTGGATACGCGGCGCCCGAGTGGCTGCTGGTCACGTACTGGTTTTTGTAAAACTAAATTTACTTATTTAACGATAAATACTAAATAATGGTTGCGCATCAAATATGCTACAATGCGAAAATGCATAATTGCTGAGCTGTTCGGTATAACTCCGAACAGACATGAATGTCGACTATTCCATCACAGGTATTTTTGCTATATTTAATTCCTTGTCTTAATTAATATACATGTTAAATTAATAACACCATGCTAATCCTAGTAAATTCTCTTTACTTCACTTCTTCTAAACTTAACCTTATTTGAGAGGATAAAACAAAACGTGATTAAACCTACCTATCTGGTTTAACATTCGAATCCATTTTTCTTTTTGAACTGCATTTACAGGAAACCTTGAAGAAGTAAAAGTTATATCATAATAATAACAAAGATAAAATTCGCCAAATTTTATCAAGGACCTAATGTTATTCAAAAACCAAAGATGCACCTTTATATCAATCTACTTTCTGTCCAATGTGTTTATAAGCTGTAACCGAAACTAAAAAGATAAAATATGAACAGATCTAGGTAAAACAAAAAGTATTTGTCGTAAGTAACGTTGGTCGTAGGTCACGCGAACGTGACGTGCGCGGCGGGCGAGTGGGCGTGCACGGCGCGCGGGCCGTGCGTGGCCGGCGCGGTGCGCTGCGACGGCGTAGCGGACTGCCGCGGAGGCGAAGACGAGCGCGCGTGCGCTTGCCCGCCCGACACCTTCCGTTGCGCCGCGCCCGGCGAGCCGCGCTGCCTCACCACGGTACCGCTTCGTGTTCCGTAATTTCATAATATAATAAAAATCACGATAATAGAAGTTATGGTGGTAACGACCCCAGTGAGCTAGGTGGCTTGTAGTGCGTGCAAGGAACGCGGAACAAGAATAGATGAAGTCTGAAGATGAACATTTTATTACAAAAACACAATAATATATTTAATAAAACACATGACACAGAAGAGAATAACATAAACAAAAAAAGGAGTGAGAAAATTAGAAAGGATATGCAACCCTCTTCACACTAAAAAGCAAGAGAACAGTTCAGGCACAATGTAAGCACTAGACGCAAGCGTGATGTAGCCGAGCGCTCGAGCGACACGGGCTTTGTGCGGGACGAATGAAAGTAGAGTGTCAAGGGCGGACACGATGAGAGCCGCGCCCGACCCGCGGGGGTGAGCGGCGCGCAGTGCGGTGTAAATATTTATAATTAAATTTCGATACAATTGACAGAACTTCCATATTGTAAATTTAAAACTCCCGTCATAAGCATTCCTATGCGGAAAGGGTTTTAAAACTTGATGTTTGCTTAGACAGTTTAACTGCTTTTACATGAGTTTAATATATATAGTCATACGTGCTTTCTGTAACTGTGAGTCGAAAAAAAAAAACTCGGGAGTTTCTTGCCGCTTCTTCTTCCGGGACACGGTAGGGATTTGTTGAAGCGATGGCGTAATTTGACGTTAGAATAAATATTTTGTCACCCATTTATTCATTCAATGAATCCACCGCACGGCCGCTCATCCAGCTCAGCAGCTCTAGTTTCTGGCACTTCGACTCTAGAGCGCGCCAGGTTCGAAACCGTGTGTGAAAGTTTGTGTCTATTTGTTTATGTGAGTAGTGTTTGTAAATATAATATAATTGTTTGTTCTAGTAGCCAAACCTTAACCATTGACCAAATAAAACCATGGACTGTATGGACTCAAAAATCTATTTCAACACAATTTACATTTTTAGTTTTAATAAACTCCGTGATACACTCGTAAGCGTGATTCAGGCTCCCGTTCAACGCCATCTATTGGCGAGTGTCGATATAACAATTTATACAATAATTAATAAGCGATTGTGTATAATATATACCATAAACTACATAACATATTTGTGCATGTGGGACGAACGAGCCCATATCACTCCCTACACTATGCTACTTATGTGAAACTCGTTTACAATTAATCGGATCGACGAGGAGGAATATACAATTTTAATTCATGAACGGACAGAGTTTGTACTGCGACGGCGACCCGGACTGCTCGGACGGGTCGGACGAGCCCCCGGGCTGCTCGGCTCGCAGCACGTCGGCGCCGCGCGACGGTGCGGCGGGCAGCGCGACGAGCGGCGCGGACGGCGCGGGGGGTGTGGCGGAG
>PDGT01000159.1:117741-135167 GCA_003671415.1 Megathymus violae | reverse complement strand
CCGGCCGCGCCGGCCGCGACCGCCGCCCCGCCCGCTCCGCCAGCGCACCGAGCGCCGCTGCAGGCGCTAGCGCTGCTCCACCCAGCGCGCACACTACACTCTCCGACATGTATGATCTTACAATCTATATATATATAAGACTTATCTTTGAGCGTATTGCGTGTAAATGCAAAAGATTAAGATAAAGGTTGAATTTGGATCGCTGTTTTCACAGTGCCATGATATGATTCACGTTGAACGTGTTCAAAACGCGTAGCGTCCATATCAAAAGTAACTTAAATCCTATAAAAATGCGGTTTCTAGTGTGGAATAATATGTTACTTGGAAGTGAATATGTGTTTGTGTATGTGTGTGTGCCTGCAGGGGATGTTCCACTTCTGGAATTCATGAATTTGGTGGTCTTACCTAAAACGATAAGTCAGATCATGTCATTTTCCTAAATCAAAAAACATTTTATACGTTTCTTGGTAGTGTTCAACCCGTGCGTTGTCGGGGACGGTGGTGCGTCGTGCCACTCGAGTGCGCTGTGCGTGCGCGCCGGTGTGCACGAGCGCGCGTGCCTGTGCCCCGACGGTCTCACGCCTACCAGCGATACGCCTGACGTAAGCGAACGTTTCCTATTCCCCACTTTAGTTTTGTATATATACAGTACAAAAACGTGCCGAGATATCAAGACGGTCGGCAAGCTTCCGGACTCAAGCAGTTGAAATGTTCATGCTTTGAGAATTTGAGAGAGTTGAGAAATAATAAAATCTAAGTTACTCCAGGAACGACGCGAATGCGTCTTGCTGTCGGACACACCGGTTGGTGGCGGGGTCACCAGCAGCAATAACGTGTCGTGTGTGCTGGCGTGCGGGCCCGGTACGTGCGTGACGGCGGGNNNNGTGCCCGCCGCAGTTTGCGGGCGTGCGCTGCCAGCACAACCGCTGCGCGCAACACTGCAACCGACGCGGACGATGCTCCGTCAACACGGGCGTGGTCGTCGCCGCCGGGGACTTGCCGTCACTTAAGGTCAACTCTTCTTAATCAATGAACCACTTTCGTGTGACCTATTTTATGTAGCTGAAGTTCTTCAACAGTAGCAATATTGTTAAATACATCAAGTTCATGTACCCAATGATACTTTTAAGTTGCACATCAGTGCTTGACGACATTAGACAACTTTTTAGTTCACTGTTTAATAACCGCACCACGTAGTCGTATATACATATGTTATCATATATGGTATCGCCGGTGTGTACCAACACTACCTGCAATGCAAAGAGCACATCTCTTTTTTTTTCGTTCACTGATACGTTCAAGTAAAGACTACATGTTAGGTGAAGTTAGGTGAGTCGACATAAAAATTCTTTAAAATCTTCAATGTGTTTTCTTGTTGCGCCGTGAACAGTGCACGTGCTACGCTGGGTACACGGGGGAACGCTGCGAGGTGGAGGAGCGCGCGTGCGCGTGGCTCGCATGCGAGAACGGCGGCACGTGCCGCACGCTGCCCGCGCCCGCCGCCGCCGTGTGCGTGTGCGCGCCCGGGTACACCGGTACGACGGCTTATTTTTTTTGTTTCTATAGCCTGAAAAACGACAAGGCAGACGGGCCACCTGATCGTAAGTTGTAACTCCATATGATAGCGCTCCGGGAATGCTTCAGAAGGAAGCTCGTTCAACAAGTTGCATATGCGCGGCAAAAAAAATTGCACATACCTGTACACTCATAGTTCCATCGTAGATCGAATCATGACAGGATGTGAGGGGATGGAGTGAGACGGGGGCGGTAGCTCGTTAACGGTGGTCCCTTACGTACGATCGTACTTATTATCCACTATGGATTAATCCATCGTATGTAACTATTCCATCACCAAGTTCATAACATTACGCTACACGTGTGCATACACACGCACACTCGTGGACATACAACATTTTGTAACGTTTTATAATCATTTCAATCCATAATTGTCCCACTGCTGGGCTCGGGTCTTCTCTCACAATGAGAGGGGTTAAGGCTATATTACGCCACGCTGGCCGAGTGCGGGCTCGCAGACTTCGCACACTTTGAGAACATTATGGACAATTCTAGGGTTCTTCACGCAAGCTTCCTTGTGATGTTTTCCTTCACCGATACTAGTGATAGTAAATTTGTAACACACACATAATTTGAAAAGTTAAAGATAAGCGCAGAATTCGATCAGGTATCTCGCGCGCTAGAGACCGACTGTCGAACCACTAGGCTGCCACTGCTTCGACGTTTTATAATAAGTGCTAATAAATCTTAATAAAGGTACATTCCGATCATGATCCGCATGAGTGTTGATAAAGCGGGGCGTCTTGTACAGTGATGTCATTGCTTGGTAACGAACACTGGCGTGGTTGTTTCTTTACACGTACAGTGTTGGAGTTATTCAACACGTCGGTATCGACTAACACTGTTTTTATAAAGCGAATCGCAATTAATATATTGAAAATAATATAGGGTTTCGTACACCGAAGAGCGGCGAGTCGGTCGGCGAGGGAATGGCAGTCGTTATCATTACTCATTCTGTGTTGTTCGGAATAGTAATCCGACAACAGCAAGTTTGCATCGCTTATTACAGTTGAGTAATTAATACAGTGTTGTGTGTGTGTGCGCGGCAGGCGCACGATGCGAGCGGTGCGCAGCGGGTGCCGCGGGCGCGACGTGCCGCGCCGCCGCGGCGCTCTGTCGCGACTACTGTCTCAACCAGGTGAGGACACCTCTCGCGCAACTTGCGACCTGCTACTGACTGACCTCTCGTTACCTCTCTAAATTTTATGTCTCTGAAATTAAAGGGCGCCTGTTATTTTACCTATTTTTAATTTTTCATTCATTTTGTGTATACTTTATTTATCTTTTAACTTCCATGTTGAGCCCGTGAGGCTCAAAAGTTTAATCACCTCTCTAGCTACTGAATTTATCAATTGTATGAAGTAGATAAAAGGCATTACGATCTAGTAAGTCAAAATGGACCGCTGAACGATTTTCGTTAGGACCAGTTCAGTCCCACATTAATTATAACCTTAGTCTCGAAGGACCATGCTAAACAAATATTTTTTTAAGGTTGGTAATCTGGAGTTCGAATAAGATTGTCACTGTAGCCGCGGGTCGCATTTTTATTGACTATTTTGTTTTCCTTATGATGTGCAGTCATCCCGTACAAGTTGCAGTGATTATAGAAAAATGCAACTGCAAGCACTATTTGCACTCAGTAAACGATGTTTAAACGTTAAATTCGGTATGTCAGGGTGTGTGCTCGGTGGTCGCGGGCGGCGGCGTACGATGCGCGTGCACGCCTCAGTGGGCCGGCGACCGCTGCCAGCGCCGAGCGTGCTCCGACCTGGCGTGCGCCACGCCTCCGCACGCCACGCCCCCCGCGCCGCACGACATGGACGACGACGGTGGCAAGGGGAACACCCACATCGACGACCACGGTCAGAAGACCGGTGAGTGTTACGCGTTACGTTACGTTACTTAACCAATGTTACTTTACGTTAGATCCGTACTGCCTTGTATCTTTGCGGCAAGATACAAAGGTTGGTTCCAGTTGGCAGTGACCCTGCCTGCCGAGCGAGGGGTCCCGGGTTCGATTCCCGGCCGGGGCGGACATTTATGTGACAGATAAGTGTTTGTTCTCGGGTCATGGGTGTTTGTGATGTCATATTTGTGTATGTCCATGTTGCCCGTAACACATGGAACCCTAGTGCGGGGTGTGAGTGTGTAAACGTTTACGTTTTTTATTTAAGAATGTGCGTGATATTCAACTTTGAAAATTAAAAAAAATAACTAATGCATAAAATATGATTTCGTTATTACTATCTGGTTGCAAACACTTAATACATAATAAGCAACCATTACACGGTAAATATCTTCAACATTTTTTAAATTAGAACTACAAATCTTTCAAATGTTCATATTTAAACCTTCAACTTAAAATATTGAATCACTCAAAAACGGCTTATATTTGGCTAGAGGGCAAACAAGGTAATTTTGGTTGCAAATGATCTGATCTACATTCCCCCAACGGATTGCCAACATAATAGGTTGGGGGGAAAGTATGTTCGCATTTTAATATGTATGAACTTGTAATAAAATCTCTGACTATACCATTTGCATCTGGCCGGTTTTGGTATCATTAAAAAAAATTTTCAAATTCAAATTTGGAAAATGTGTGATTTTCATTTGTTTTGCTTACTGCCAAGATGAGTGAGTGTAATGAAAAAATTCGCTACGTTTTACAATTTTACTACAAAAAAGCCAAAAATGCAACGCAAGCCGCGAAAAAAAGTGTAATGTTTATGGACCTAGTGCAGTGTCTGTGAGAGTAGCACAAAATTGGTTTAAGCGTTTTCAATCCGGAAATTTTTATGTCAAAGATGCACGCCGCTCTGGTCGCCCTGTCAGGGATAAAATGGATGCCATTTTTGACAAAGTGGAGCAAGATCGGCATATCAGTAGTTACAACGTAGCTGAAGAACTGGAAATTGATCACAAAACAGTTTTGACGCATTTGGGCAAAGCTGGGTACACAAAAAAGCTCGATATTTGGGTGCCACACGAACTCACTGAAAGAAACCTCGTGAACCTTGTCCTCATTTGCGATTCTTTATTACAACGTAATGAAACCGAATCATTTTTGAAGAAGCTGATAACTGGTGATGAAAAGTGGATCACGTATCACAAGAACGTGCGAAAAAGGTCGTGGTCAAAGGCCGGTCAGGCTTCAGACTGTGGCGAAACTCTGCTTAACTCGCAACAAGGTGATGCTGTGTGAATGGTGGGATTGGAAGGGCATCATTCATTATGAGATGTTACCGCCAGGCAGGACCATTGATTCTGAACTCTACTGCGAACATCTGATGAGACTAAAGCAAGAAGTTGAGAGAAAGCGGCCGGAATTCACATTCACACACAGAAACTCACGTGCCATAACATTGCTGGCACCCTTAAAGTTAGTGCCATTATCACAATAAATATGTTGTGGGGATCCTTTTCTAGCTGCCATCCTGCCCAATGCGGCCAAGAAAGCCGAAGAAGAGAGGTCGGAGACTAGCTCTAAATGAACAATTCTAGTCACCATACATATAAAAACTGCGATATAACCCTTTGTGGTCTTGATACCACGCCTCTTGTTGGCCTTTATATACACGTGTCCGGTAAAGTCTACACCAGTGTTATAAAAGGGTTTTGCAGTGTTAAATCTGTGCGTAGGTAGATCTCCCATCAACTGTGTAATTTTTGCTGGATTCTATTTGCGGCACGTCACACAATTACGTAATCGATTTTTGACAGCCCTGTTGCCGCCAATAATCCAATATTTTCGACTTATAGTCGACAAAGTTAAACGAGCGCCCCCATGTAATGAAAGATTATGTGCGTGATCTATGACTAAGTTAGTGAGGAGGCCACTATGAGGTATTATTATTGGATTCCTTATATCAGGATCAATATTCGCTTTGTTCAGCCTCCCGCCAACCCTAATTAATCCTCCCGCATCCAAATAGGGATTAAATAGCAACAATTTGCTTTTTACATTCAAGGGCTTATTTTGTTGTAAATTATTTATTTCGCTTGCGAATTCTGATTGTTGTACATATTTGATTATTATATATTTTGCGTTATTGATTTCTTATACGGTAAGGTAACTGGATTTTTCTATTTTTTTCTGCTTGATTAAATTAATAAACCGTAAAATCCATCCTACCACAATTGTTAAATTTTGAAAAGAACTATATCTCCCTAATAGTTCTTCAAGTATGCTTGATGATCTTGTTATGTAATTTATGTGTTGAGTTCTTTTAACTTCTTCGTCTGTGTTTTTATTTATTTTATTTATTTATTTATAAAAGTTCACCAACGTTTGTTACAATCTTAAACTAGGTACGTAACAAACATAAGTATAAGTAGAGTATAATAAGTATTTATATATTTATACATTTATGTGTGATGATTGCACAACCACTTAGAGGTAAACATCGCTTGCTACGTAACGATACGTAACGATACGTACGTAATGTCCGCAACGATTCTCCTAGTTTCCAAGTCATTCATCTTAAAATGTATGAGAGAACTTTTGTATGAATATGTTCCTTTTGGTTCACCAACAGAATACACCAGGTGCCTCACAAATCTTTTTTGTACTCGCTCGATGCGTAATATGTGTGTTGCATAGTGCGGACGCCAGATGACGCTTCCATATTCCAAAGTAGATCTAACTAAGCTATTGTATAGTATTACTTTCGTAGCAGGTCTTTTGAATTTTATCCCAATTCTTATTATGAATCCCAGCATTTTTGAAGCCTTTTTAATGATATGGTCTGAGTGTGGTACGAAAGTTAGTTTACTATGAAATACCACACCTAGATCATTATTTTATCCACTTCAGAGATTGTTTCATTTCTAATTTTGTAGGAAGAAGGTGTTATTAGTCTCTTTCTAGTAAACTTTATATGAAAGCATTTACTTATATTTAGCTCCATGCCATTATTATTACACCAATCCACTAGCGAATTAATATCATTCTGAAGTTTCAACACATCATCCCAATTATCAATAATTTTATACATATATTTTTAAGTCATCGGCAAACAACAAAGATGTAGCATGTGAGAAACATTGTGGCAGGTCATTAATAAAAATGTTAAATACGATTGGTCCTAAATGCGAGCCTTGCGGAACTGTTGACGAAATTTGGTTCGAGACTGAAGAGAACCCATTTAAAACTACAAAAAACGACCGATCAGATAGATATGATTCGATCCAATTGTAAAATATACCCGTAATGCCGTATGAGCTCAACTTATTAAGTAGGTACTTGTGATTAACCCTGTCGAATGCCTTACTGAAGTCGGTGTATATGGCATCGACTTGCTTCTTTTTGTCCACTGACTTTATTAATTCTTCGACGTAGACCGCCAAATTCGTGTTCGTGGACCTACCTCTCATAAACCCATGTTGATTGTTAGTAATGTATTTATCGAAGTATTTTTTAATATATGGCAAGAGTAGTAATTCAAATGTTTTTGCCATAGTAGGTAAGATAGAGATGGGCCTGTAATTACTAACTAAATGTAACCCACCGGATTTGTGGACTAGAACAACTTTAGCAATTTTCCAAGCTGAAAGTTTCAGTGTGGTTACTGTTTAGGCTTATGTTATATTCAGGTAACCATGACGGTCCCTTTTTTTTGTCGCAGGGGAATCCATTTACGGATGATATCCAGGACGCCCGGGTGGCAGTCCTAGACCTATGTCGGACTCAGCACTTTGGGAGTGCAATACCGTACTAAACCCCTGCGGGAGCTTTCAGCCGGTTTAATTGGAGGGTTCCGGATCTGCAGGCAACAGGATCCCTCCAGCGACAGGCTGGCCTCGGCGAAAAGGCCAGACTTCTCCTCTATGGGTACTGTCCGGCTCACCTCTGAACAGTCCCAACGACGCCGTGTCTGGCAGGGCCGGGTTCCCATCCCGGCCCGACACGGGCACAGGGGCGTTACTGGAGGCGCATTAAGTAGCGCCTCCTACGCTCCCCCATTCGTCGCCCGCGGATGGAAGCCACGTCGTCGGCCTTCTCTCTCACCCGCACCATGACGGTCCCTTCCACCACAAAGAATAATCTTTCAGTTTGAACCACACTCATGCCACGGCTGGCACAATCCGCTGGATTCTCTCCTGACGTAACAGATCGCCATTGACTGGGAGGTATAATCTCAGTAATACTTCTTACTCTGTTCGCGACGAATGGCTTCCATCGTCCTGGATTCCCTTTAAGCCATGCGAGAACAACCGTAGAATCAACCCATCCATATATATCGATGTTATAATTATTAAGGCACTTGTGTACCTTCTCCATCAGTGTAGCCAAAAGAAGAGCACCACTTAGCTCCAATCTTGAACGTGATACGGATTTACTTGCTTGGACCAGCCTGGCTTTCCCTGCTACAAGTGAGATCTTGACAACTCACTCCTCACTCTACTCACTCCTCGTTGCTAAGACTCCTGTGGTTGAGGATTACCTGTAGATTCTTCGCCTTGTCTCTCCTTAAAGATTTGTTGTTGGTCATGAATAAATAACTTCGTTGTTTTATAGATATTGTATACCTGTTCATATTCATTATTAGTGAAATACGGATGGGCTCTACTTCCTTCCGAACTAAGGCGATCATGGTTAAATTGATAATCTGCCCAATAAACCTCTTAGGTTTCCAATCGCCTCTTAAAATAATCCGCAGATTTACGGTCTCTACAATCTTATTTGATATTAGAGACTATTTTGGACATGGCCATCTGCAACTCCACCTGATTTTTATAAATATCTTCCATGTTTGCAGTATATGGAAAATGTAACGACCTTACTTGTTAACTCCTTACTCCCGATGTGCCCCTGTTTGCACACGAAGATCCTGTTTCCTCACTGCAATCCTGAGAGATCTCTGCAATCCTGATAGATCATTGCAATCCTGATATTTTATGAACACCACTGTTAAAGTTCTTGGGAACTACTAACTATGGCTTTGATAACCTTGATGTTACTAGTTTGGAGGATGTTTGCTGGCCTTATTCGCGGGTCATCAATATAAATGAGTGAACTCAACTGCAGGAACAAATTTATTGATAACTTGAGTACACGTTTGCATAGTACAAGGTGTCAGGAGGAAGAGGGAATATTTTTCTAGTTAAGTTACAGAATTTTCCAGGTTTACCACAGACTTCCAATACATAGACTACTTAAAATATAGCATAAAGTAACACATTTTTATGGTTGACAATTACTGACGCCACACTAGATACTTGATAGATAAACTAGTTCAGCTCACGCGATGTTATTCCACTAAACGCGGTAATTACGACACGTAAGCCCCTTTTCGAAGGACCATTTACTAATGTACGAGCTCTTGTTAACTCAGTATATTAGTAGAGAGTAAATAATACACGTGTTTATAATCGTAGACTGTATTACCCGAAATATAACTAGATGAATGTTAATGAGATATAATGGAGTGAAAGGATCGAGCACGCGCTGCCCTTGCTGGATGATCGCGAACTAACTAAAAACATATTAATTATAATTTTGTCGCGCTTGTCGCGGTAATGCTGACCCCAGCAGATGCACGGTTGCACCGTACATTGTTAAAGCACCTTTTCAAAACGGTGGTAGAAGCAAACAATGACGTTCATAAGTGTATTTACTGAATACGTATATGATTAAATGAATTTGAATTTGAATTCGAGGGACCGGCGCGGTGTAGGCGCGGGTGTCGCGGGGTGTCCGTGTGACTTGTGACTGCGCGTAAACAAAAGAACCGTCGCCGTGAGAGCCGCAGCGTTGCGACACAGGGAACTACACGTCATTGAAACCCAAACTTGTATGTGTGATATTTAAACACTGTTTAGTTTTACTCGGTATCAGTGTTTATTGTTGCTGCAATTTTCCCTCCTGGCAGGCGCCTGAGAAAACCCAACACATCATTCAACTTCAAATATTGTTATTTGCAAAATGAATTTATTAATGTAACAAACGGCGCTGCTGGTGTATATTTTTCTAATCAATGATGTGTAAGTGTCCGTACTGTGAAGGCCATCGAGCCAGTACCGTAGGTGTCCCGTTTGTCGTTACCGACTATACTGTAATGTTTGGTTACGAAACAGAGTTCATTCAGTTGACATAGATGTTAAATCACGAAGGTCTACGGTACTTCGTGTACTGTACTGCACATACCCTAGGCTGTTCCACTTAGCTCGTCTGTGAAGCCCGCCCGGCCCGCTTGAGTCAGCCGCCAAACGACTCGTCGTGTTCTGGCCGGGGGCTTGAGAGCCAGTACATTCTTTCTTACCTTCTTCTCATTTCCTGCATTACTTATAAATAGAATACTATAGTTTGCAAACAATATTACGCTAGGCTAGCAGTAAGTATATTTAGCGGGTCACTGTAGCCCGGGACCAGAATAGGGCTACGGTATTCCCTGCCTGTCGTAAGAGGCGATTAAAAGGGGGCTTCCGGGGTCGTAGGCGGCTAGGGTGGGAGCCTGAACCGTCCAAGCAACGACCCCGGGAAGGACGACGGTATGCGTGGCCGCATACCGGCGTAAACACCAGAAGGTGAGGGATGAACGTAAGCTAATCCCGAAAAGAACCCAGCGGGGCACGCGCTCATAGAACTCCGGTTGTGTTCCATTGGAGATCCCAGAGTCCTATCATAGCGCCGAGGAAGGCCACCGGGAGGGTTTTAGTGTGGAAATAATCCCACATATCCCGGCGTCGCTCCCACGGCACCGGGTACCTTTTGAAGGTTTCCCCCTCATCAATAAAAAAAGGTGTATTTAGCGGAGACCGGTCGATTGATCGCAACTGCGGTCTTGCTTTATTAAATGAATAAATACATACGGGATGTTATGGAGTTCCGTAACCGTAGCTGAAACTATCGCATATCCGAAATAAAAATATATCCGTAAAAGTAACCGAATCCGATAAAAAACAACAATAAATAAAACAAGCTACAAAAAGCAGATTTTCACTGTCGAGCCGATACATTTGCCGCGTCGCTTTCATCTTTAGACGTGTTTAATATTTGAATTTTTAGGTTTTTATTCCATGATTATAATAGCAAATAATACCTAGGAAGGAAGTCAAACTGTTACTAAATCATCTACCATCCGTAACCAAAATTATCGGAAGCAATCGGATAATCCGAAATAATCAGAAATAATTTCATATCCGTAACCGTAACCGAAACCGGTAAAATATTATTCATATATATGTATCTATATCCAGATCCGGAATTTCATATCCATAACATCCCTCGCCTCGCCGTCGAACTGAAACCGCATCGTAACGTTTCACCGGCGACACCAGAAGCGGGCCGCTGGCTAGCCACGCAAATCGGCACAGGGCGCGGCGCGCGGCGCGCGGAACGTGTGTGGTTTATGTTTTGATTATGTCGAGTGACAATGTATTTAACAATTGACAAGTGTACTTGTCCACTGTACATACCTGCTGCGGTCTGCCCGGCCGCCCGCGTCGTCCGGGAACCCTGCGCGTACGTATCGGATACGTACGTTACGTTACAAACATTCTGCCGTCGGTTGGATAGCCGCACGGGCGGCTTCGCGGGACGGTGCGAGCGTCTGTTTCGAACGTCACGGACACACGCCGTGTATACTTCGTACCGTACATTAGAATCGACCATCGGTATATGTACGTATGAGTAACGTGTCCAAATTAGTCTGTGGCCTTCTCTTTATAATGAATTATTATATTTATATTATAAACATATTATTTATATTTACATTTACATTTATATAATAAACAAATTATATATACTAATCTTCATATACCAAAATACTATGTACAAAATAACATTGAATATATATATTACAAAATCACGCAACATTATTTTATAACTCACCACAGCGCGCACAAATATGAATGTAAATATTAATGTAAATATAAATAATATGTTTATAATATAAATATAATAATTCATTATAAAGAGAAGGCCACAAGTCGATCAATTCCCCCTTTTTTCGAAAACTATTAATTCGTGGTTGGAACTCGGCCGCAACGCAAATTTCCGAAGTTAGATTTAATCTTCACAATTTTTGTCGAGTTTTGGGAGAAATGTAGGTGCAGGGTTCCACCGGAACCAGCAAAATTTTGAAAGTGGCTTATGAGAAAAGAAAATCTGGGAACCTCTGGATATTGTCTCCATGTGTTGTCTGTAGTCCCTCCGGAGACCCAGCACGAGCGATCGACAGCCCAGTCGGTCGGTCAACATTGGTCGTGTACAGTGTTACACCGTCTGGTGGGTCGCTGTACACATAATTCGTTTATGGTGTCGTGGGGACTCGTGTGAATACTCGCAACATAGAACAAGAGATATGAATGTAATTAGTTAGTTTAAAACGACCACCGAGGGAGGGTGTCCTTCGTCGTGCGATCAACTCTCGGTGTCGTACAGTTTTCGTGTCCGGTGATCGTTGACCTCTTGCAATTGTCTAACGGCTCGACGCTGCTTTGTGAATTAATTAAACAAAACACTATTTAGAAGGAAAATCTATGCTAAAAGCATCAGAAATGTGCGGTAAAACCTATCTCGGAATTGGTGTGATCGAACGTACTTATTTGTGTGGTGGCTTTCCCGCGGTAACCATGACGACACGAACCGGCCGCCGGCGGCGGCTGCCGCTGCAGTCGACGCCGCGCCGCCGGCCGCGTCGTCCGTCGCCGTTTACGTAATCGAACATGTCGCGAGCGCCGTCGGCGCGAACGGTCGTGCGCTTGCTATAACTCACCGTGATTCACGTTTGTATCGTACAGTTGTAGTATTCGTAGAAGACCATACCCGTCAGCGATAGACGGACGAGATGGGGCGCCGCACACGTAGCAGCACCGGTGAGTGGTCGCGATGGATTGCAATTTTATACCGAGCGTGTCGACGTCTCTGCCGTGTTATATTGCAAATTCAAAATTAAAATTACACTTCCGACGTGCCGAGGTCCCGGTGCGCGGCGGTACAAACTCATTAACGCGACACCACCTCGCATCACTGAACTGTTTACGACGAATCCGTAAATGTCTCAGAATTTCTTAATACTCTTGAATATCGTAAATACTATTTAAGTACTTAACTGTGATTTAATTAAATTACATTAACGACAAGTTAATGCCGCCTGCGGTGTTGAAGTCCATGTGAATTTATATCACTCGACATATTATTATGTTAACGTTTATTATATTGTGTAACAACAACAGACCTAAAATCCGACACGGACTGAGCCCCTAATACTTTATCTTTTGTAATTACCATGTGTTGTTTAAAAGATGTGCTGAGGAGTTTCTTTCGCCTTTTCTTCTCCTCATTGTTAAAGCACCTTTTCGAAACGGTGGTAGAAGCAAAAATGACGTTCATAAGTGTATTTACTGAATACCTATATGATTAAATAATTTTGAATTTTAATTTGAATATTTTGAACTGTAAAACTAAAACATTGCAAAAACTGTATAGAACACATCAGAGATGTTACGGAGATCCGTAACCGTAACCGAAACTAACGGATAACTCTGAAATCAAAATATATCCGACACCGTACCCGAATCTGTTAAAAAAGTTTCGGATAATTTCGGATAGAGACAGAGTCTAAATAAAGTATGTTATGACTGGTTTAGATCGAGCCGATGCATCAGCCGCGGCGTTTTCATTTTAGACAGTTTTTATTATTTAATTTGTCTCTTGTTGATTATAGTTCTTCTTGTTGATTATAATACCATATAAAACATACTTCGTAAATAAATACAATACCTATATACATATTTTTTCCATGTCGTGAATCATCTAATATCCGGCGACCCCATATATATTATATATTGACCCCAGATATTTGACGACTCCATAGCCTAGTTGGCAGTGACCCTGTCTGCCGAGCGAGGGGTCCCAGGTTCGATTCCCGGCCGGGGAAATAAATGTTTGTTCTCGGGTCCTGAATATTTGTAATGTGATATTTGTGTAAATCCATGTCACCCGTAACACAGGGAATCCTAGTACGGGGTGTGTGTGTAAACGTTTATTATTATTATTTATTATCCATAACCGAAATTATCCGAAATAATTTCATATCCATAACATCCCTAGAACTCATTCAAGTAAAGTAACGATCCCGTCATATGAACACCGCGCTCCTGACAATCTTGAGCGCCAATGTCCGGACTCCTGAACCACCCGAAACCCACCCCGACACCAACCACCGACCGGCGGCTCCGTAGCGCCGCTTCACGTGTCGGCAACGGAGCCGCCATACAACGACAATCCTTGCCGCGTGTGTACACATTTTTTTTTTAAGTGTAGGTCGCGGAGGGGATTTTCCCGCTCGGGGTATCGTTATATATCGTCGGGGTAACTGTTCTCTCAACATTGTAACTCGTATCAAGTTTGGTGAATCTGTTTATAGTTAGTTGTTACGTTGTCCGTTCACATTACGTCTGCGTCACCTCAAAAGTAGTAGTTAGTGTCGTGATCAGACGTCGCGCTGGAACGAGTACCGGCAGGGCAGCCGGCCGCGAGCTGCATCCCGTGTTGTCCTACGGTACTTTAATCAGCGGAAAAATTGTATTGATCAACCGTGTTTATACACCAGCCCCACTAGCGGACGGTTCCGGGTTCGATTTCCGTCTCGGGCAGACATACCTTTGTTCTCGAATTCCGATCGAAGTCTGGTTGAAAACGTGCAGCACTACTCCGCCCGGCGGCGGCGACGATCGATGTAGATGTTTTCGCTTCTGATTACCGAGTTTATTATGCTACTTACTTGGGTCATGTGAAGCTGCGCCCTCTTAGAAGGGATTATACTGGGAGGTACCGCGTCAAACTAGTACAAGGTTACGTAGAGACGTGCGGAGGACGCACGGGGCGGGGGGAGAACGGCGGCTGTGACGTCAGGGCTGCGGTCTGCGTAACGCGTTCGAAACGATTATTATAATTTGTTACTGTCTTAACGGTGAAAATTCGCGCGATGGCGACTTTGACCCATCGATGGGCAACTACGAGGACTAGAGGCTCTCTCCCTATTATTGAGAATTGAAAAGGAACTGGATCTACTCTAATAGTTCTATGTTTAGATCTTGCGTATAAAATAAAAGAAAACACATTTTATATATAGAAGCATTCTAGCAAACTTTAATAGCGTTCCGATGTGTACCGCAAGTACAACGTTATCACGAGAAGACAGGTTCCGTGGAGGGGAGGGTTTTGTAATGTTTATCTAAGTTTCACCACTGTCGTAAAGCCAACGTGACGTTTAATGTATCCGACCATTTGACATATACCTACCGACCTACTGTCGCTTCAAGTGTTGACCCGTCGTTGTCGTAACAAGCGACGTCGGTCACGTGATTTAGCCGAACGATAACCATCTAACGTGGAAGGATCTTCGATGATACGGATGGGCGCGGGCGACCGTCATAATATTGAACAATGGATTGATACCGTTCAGCTCTAGTGTGTGTGTGTGTGTGTGTGTGTGTGGTCGTTACCAAGTCGCGGCGGTTAACAAACTGGAAGTCTGTTTAGAACGCTGACAGTTGTCCGACCTTCTGTTGAAATTGGTTATAACTGTGTGCAGGTGCAGACCCGGCTCGAGATCTGCTTGTTGCACGCTAGTGAATTTGATATATTATTTATATTGACCTTTCCCGTATGATGTTTTTTACTGTTTAGCTCTAGTGCGCCGGGCAGCCGCGGCCGAAGGTCGACGATGCTCAAATTGCCATTTAAATCGTATTGCGTCACTCGGCGCCGCTCTGCGTTCTTACTTAGTAAAGGCCGATTTCATTAACTATTAATCGTCTATTGTTATGGGTGTTCCACCGGGCTCTATTCTAGGTCCGTTCCTTTTCTGATTTATGTTAACGATTTGCCGTATTTTATTAGCAAACATGCGGACATTGTACTCTTTGCTCATGACACATCTTTAATATTTAAGACTGAAAGAAGTAAATTAAATTTTGATGATGTAAACAGTGCTTTGTCCCATGTATCGGATTGGTTTACAATAAACAACTTAGTTCTAAATGCCAATAAAACGAAATGTATAGAGTTTGCACTACCAAATGTGCAGAAGGTAGGCAAAATCATTAAATTAAATAACGAATCACTGCCTATGGAACAATCCGCAGTTTTTTTTAGGTATCACCTTAGATAGTAAGCTTCAGTGGGGCGGCCATATATCGGTTCTCGCAAGTAAACTTAGTAGGGCTGTCTACGCTATTAGGAAGATAAGACTGATTACTGATGTAGAGACGGCTAGACTTGTTTATTTTGCCTATTTTCATAGTCTTATGTCTTACGGTACCCTAATGTGGTGGGGTAAATCAACGGACATTGATTCAATATTTATATTACAGAAAAGAGCAATTACAGCTATATACAGATTAAAGTCGCGTGAGTCATTAAGAGAAAATTTTAAAGAAATAGGTGTACTCACCGTAGCCACTCAGTATACATATAGTAATTTAGTATTTATTAAAAAAAAATTAAATACGTATAAGCAGAAAAGTGATACACACAATCATCAAACAAGAAATAGGCATAATTTGGTTATATCTGCATTTCGTCTTCAAAAGGTTCAGCGTTCCTTTATGGGGCTTGGAGTTCGTTTTTACAATAAGATTCCAACATTATAGACAAGGGCTGTTATAGTATAGATGAGTATATGAATGACAAGGATGCCTGGACAAAATTAGTGTCGAAACCAGTTCCGCGCAGGTTTAAACTTTAAACTTTTGTAATTACCATATGTTGTTTAAAAGATGTGCTGAGGAGTTTCTTTCGCCGTTTCTTCTCCTCATTGTTAAAGCACCTTTTCGAAACGGTGGTAGAAGCAAAAAATTACATTCATAAGTGTATTTACTGAATACCTATAGGATTAAATGATTTTGAATATTTGAATATTGAATATTACGTATCCGTTACCGCTACGTACTAATCCAATTATTTTATGCGACTCGTATATCTTTGTGTATGTTCCGTGAGCGACAACTGGAGCCCTTCAATAGTGGCCAACGCGCATCCTAATAACAGATACTAAGAGACGCGTTCCGCCCGTGATCTTGTAACCGGCAGGAAGGGACGGACAGGTCGTTGCAGCCGGGCGGGAGCCAGATCGTTGAACGGTTTCCCGGTACTGGGAACATTTTTCGGATCCGGGATTGTGGCTTCTAGGTCCATTTCTTTCGAGACTTTTTTGTTTCGGTTTTTCTAGTTACAAAATCACCGCTAATCGATAAAATAACAATACTGGAAAAGTTTCATTCGACAGTATTAACATGATATTGACGTAATCGTAATTGCGTATAACATCGCATCGAATTCAAATTCAAAATCATTTAATCATGTAGGTATTCTGTAAATACACTTATGGACATCATTTTTTGCTTGTACTACCGTTTCGAAAAGGTGCTTTAAAATTGAGGAGAAGAAACGTCGAAATAATCTGCTCAGCACATCTTTTAAAACAACACATTACGAAGTAAGTTTAAACCTGCGCGGAATTGGTTTCGACTCTATAGTTGCCAGGTGCCCTTGTCATTAATATATTATATAATATATTATATTATATATTATATATATATTATATAATATATTAATATATTATAGTATCCCATAATATCCTTTGCCTACAAACTGTGCTCTAACGCAGCATCGTGTGAGTTCACCAAGCTTGCCCCACTTCGCTAGTATCGGTAGCCAGTATTTTTGTGAATGTGTAATATATGATTTTACTAAGTGATTTACGTTTTTTACGTTAAGAAACCATAAAAATTATAAAATTTAATTTAGGATTATTAAAAATAAACCTGCCTACCTGCGTTTAAAAGTAATCCTAACTCGTTTTCGTCTGACTGAGCAAGACTTTTTGTGAATTTTAAAGATA
>PDGT01000159.1:67567-117207 GCA_003671415.1 Megathymus violae | reverse complement strand
TGTACATCGTGCACAGGAGACGACAGTACGTGTATTCGTCGTGGTCGTATAAGCACTGCTCGGTTCAACTCGGCTCGTTCGAGTCGGAAATTATGTTGATGTCATCTGAAACAATACATAACTAAATATACGTTAACTGGTACTGTACAAATACGGCCCCGTCAAAGGTAACTCGTGCGCGCTTACCGACACGTCGCGTTCAGTCGAGGAGTATAGCGTGCGTTTTATCGGCAGTTCTGCACCGGATCTTTAATCGCACCGAAAAATTTTGTTCGTGGCTATTCTGTCTGTCTCGGGTTACGCAGACTCCCGCACGGAGGACGACACGATGGGTCATTAATAAAACGATAACGTGACCGATCGGTTTTCGTCGGTGAGTTGGGAGCGCACGATGACCGCGGACGTGTCTTCTTGCAGCGGCGCGTTCGTGCACGCGCGCCTCGCGGACAACGTGGAGATCAGCAACCCCATGTATCTGGCGGACGACGAGCCCGAGCCGCGACCGCACACCGTGAGTACCCGCAGACTTCAACGTCTAGATTGTTCGCTAATGAGATCCGTCGTAAGTTAACATGCTCCCTTCAGTTTAGGGATGTGTGGGTGTTCAGGGGCGTACCGACCGTTCGATGTTACCGAATCGATGCACCTCACTCACGGCACAAATTACCGACGGTGTAAAATTTTATCAATTGTGGTTGAGCATTGACTTAAAGAGCTGACCCAGATGGCCCTCGGCGTGGGCCAGGTGTCGTGTATGGTGGGTCATGTGTCGTGTCGTGTTGCAGAACGGCGGGAACCACTTCGCGAACCCCGTGTACGAGAGCATGTACGCGCCGCCGCAGAACCATCCCGTCGAGGTCAGTTCAGTGACACCCGCTGGTGTTGATCATTATAAAAATTATATACGTTGATGATATTTTTAAATTATACATAGAAACGAGTACACGTGTTTACCTACATACGAGGGGAGAACAAAATGTTCGCGGAATGTGGACGAAGTAAAAAACGATATGATGTAATTTTTCTTTATCAATATATTCCTTCTTCGCCCTCAATACATATCTCAGATCAATTCATGTACGACGCTTGTCTTTCGATCCCCGACGTCTCTGGAGAGGTTTCGGGTATGAGATAAATGACGTTTATTATTTTTTGATACTAGGAACTTTTGTTACACTACCTAGTGTTAATATTTTTTTGTATACACAAATCACTCATCGTGACATATATTCAAGGAGCACGCGAACTTGCTGACGGAGGGCTCGGGCTCGGGCACGCCGCCGCCGCCGCAGGAGCGCGCCGCGCTGCTGTGAGGCCGCGCCCTCCGCCGCTCGGGCCGCGCCCCGCGAGCGCGCCTGCTCACAGTCACCGGGGAAGCGATTCGCTCCACGGCCGTGTGACGTTCGCACGCAAACGCAGGGAGAACCATGTGTTTCGCGGTGTCGTACCGGCCGGTGTCTATGTACCGTACGTCTCGACGGTACCGTGCGGGATGGTGGCGAGGACGAAGGCCGCGGGGCGCGGCGAGCCGTCGACGTGGTGTGCCGAATATGCGCGTTAGTGTCGCTGTGTCGCGCAACATGTGTGCGTTTACGGATTCTTTGGGACCCAAATCGCGGTACGTAGGTCCCGCACCGACCGATGATCGTCCGTGGACGTGTTGAACGCACCGCGCGGAGTTCATACATTTACATTGTAATATTATACTTTTAAGTGACACTTATACGGCAACTAACCTTAACGCCGTCTCCCTACGTAGTCGCACCCACGTACAGTGGTAACGAGATTATTTATTTAAGACATCGTAGAGTTCGGCCGCGAGTAATATCTATCAGGTAAACGGTATAGTGGTTGATCGATCAAGCGACTTCATTGATTAAAGTTTGTATCAAACCATAGTTACGAGGTACTATAATAATGTATTTATAGATTGATTTTGTTTCCAAAAAAAAAACACATGTCAAATGAACAGCAATCGTCCGCGTTACGGCAGTTATATTATAAATATAAAATAAACTTAAGCAAAGTACCGCGTGGACTGTCAGTGAACTGATCTTGTACTATGTCGAGAACGGCTGCCGTCTCTCTCGGAACGCCTTCGTGAGCCGCTCTGAGTAACCAATTTACGACGGTATTCCTCCTCGTGTTATCAGACGCTTTAATTTTGTCTAATATATTTTTATCTAAATTTAATAAAATGTACATTTGTCCGCTGCGACGTCACGAAATAACAAATTACAAAAAATGTTGACAGTGTCAGTAACAGTGTTGTCAGCATATATTAAACTGAAAATGGCTAGCGACCGTCCGAGGGACAGGAACCACAGCGTCTTCCCCGTACTCCCGCACCACCATCACACTTCGCACACTCATCTGATTCTTCTCTATTTTTTACATTAGCTTCGTCTTGAATCAAAAAAAACGTGACATTATTCTATCCCTGCCGGCACCGCGGTCAACGGCCCACGAAACAACAAATACTCACCGTCACGGCGTTCTCGTCTATATAGTACAATTTTACAGGAGTTATTTTTATGTAGGTTTATTTTAGGTGTAGTGTTTTTACAAATACTAGTATTACAAATTCGTGCCATATCGAAATTATTACGTTGTGAGTCTACGATTACATTTTTGTAGTTGTGAGCCGAGTGACATCTCGCTTGGGCAGCTAATTCACGACTAAGTAAGTTAACGAGGTTGTGTCTGTAAAGTTACAACTGCACAACAATCTGTAGAAGACGATGCCTGGACGTGCACCGGGCGTACTCGCAGGGCGAGCTCCGAAACTATTGACCACCACACACGTCCACACCACGATCTCGCTGCGAGTGCACGCACTGCGCCAATGTGCAATGTTAATTAAATACTCGAGACGGTGATATCTCGGTTTCTTTTTCAATACTTTAAATGTAAGAGCGGCCGTCGAAGCGACATGTTAGTATTTAAGTAACTAATATTTTTATCGTATAATTTAAGTGTCTACACAACCTGTTGTGAGCTGACATTGGACCGTCGCTCGACGTGTTCCGTCGGTAGTCAGATAATGTTACAGTATATAATTGGGTAGGGTATTGAACGGTAATAAAATGCAATGTAAACAAAGATCAACTGTTTTTATTCACGTCTGTACAATAATAATAAACAACGTGACTACTCCATCATCTATGACAGTCAAAGCGTGTCTCGGTGTGTGTCTGTCTAAGAAGGACTAAATCGGGATGGTCTTGTATAAACTAATTAATTCTAACTATGTAACATGTCTGTGTCAAAGAATAACAACCTGCAATCGTTTGTGCGTGCGTGTGCGCGCGCGTCACGGCCCGATGGTGACCTGGGCGGTAAACCTTTTTTTTGTACATTTATTAATATCAATTTATCACACACCTTCACACCTTCACACGAGCCCCACGTGAAATTTATTATTATAAAAATACTACTATTAAAGATATAGAACAGATACATTACATATTTTTGAGGGTATATAAAATTTTGCATGAACTTAAAAATCTAGTTAGCTGGTCCCGACACCGGCAGAGAACACGTCTCGCACGTCAGAAGTAGTAGCGGCAACATTCAAATGGCCTTCAGTGTTCAGTATAGGATCGGGTATAATAGTACTGGTTTTTGGTATCTCAAAGGAAAACTAAAAGATACAGAGTCCTCTCCGGCAAAATGGAAGAGAAATCAGGTTATCTCGCAATCCTAGCCACCAAAAAGGTTCCTCCTGGTTCAGTAGAAGTCGTCGTCGGCGGGCGGCCGCGCGGCCTGGTTGCGGACTTGGTCTTGTGCCAGGTACATGTCGACGATCTGCTGCGCCGTCGTCGCCTGCTCCGGGGCCTTGTCCTCGCGCACCCGGATGAATCTGCGCGTCGGAAATCTCATTTAATTTCGTTTCATTGTCTGACCCTATTACTTCTGAAGGGTATTTAAAATTTATTTGGCTTTCGATCTAAATTTTCAATCAAATCGAGACTACTCTAAAGTTATTAATAAGTTACTGAAGTGCTAAAAAAAAGGTGCTAAATGTAATCATTTAATAATGTCCTATACTTAAGTCTCGATAGAAGTAAGTATGATAGCCCTATGTCGAGGTCGAATATATGAGCGGCGATGCGCGGTTAGTAAGTGCGAGGCGACAAGCGGCGGGCGTCACCTGGGGAAGCGCAGCGACACGCCCTTGTCGCGGTGCGCCAGGCCGGCGGCGGCGCGGTGCGCGGGCGACAGCGACAGGTCCGCGCAGCGCACCTCCCACACGCACGCCGCCGCGAACCACACGTCCGGCGCATGGCCGCTGTCGTATCTGACGAACGATTACCGGATCTTAAGACATGGCTACTATATCATATCATATATATATTAGATCATACTATTCACTAACAACTTTTATTCGAAGCCAATATTTCTGTGCTTCGAGCTCAATTTTTGACCGATTCTGACGCGGAGTCGAGGTTCCGCTTCGCTCCGTGAGGGATACCTGTAGTAGTTGGGCGGCGCGTCGATGACGTGTCGCTGCAGCGCGTCGCTGAGCGTGCCGAGGTCGTCGTCGGAGAAGCCCGTGCCGATCTTGCACAGCGACTGGTACTGCTCGGCGACGGGGTCGTGGCACGCCAGCAGGAAGCCGCCGAAGACGCCGGACCGCTTGCCGCGCCCCCAGTACCCCCCGATCACCACCGCGTCGATGGTGTCGCCCACGCCGTCGAGGTAGTCCTTCTTCAGCTGCCGCGTACATTTGTGACGAGTCAATTATTTAAATGTTTTTTGATCTAAACAACATCATTTGATCATTTAGGCATTGTGTACACACATCAAAAAAAGTTTGCGATCGGTTCGAAAAACTGAAACCTTTGCTTAGCATGATAAAATACAACATGTTTTTTTTTTACTTTTTTGTTATCTATTTAAAAATACATAATTTGAACATGAAAGATTCTAAAATTTCAATTGTTTTTCAATATAAAAGAAGGTTCAGTCGTGGTAGAGCATCATTCAGAAATCTGATACAAGTCGATTCAAGCGGTTTTTTCGATATTTTCGGAGGATATCTAGCTTGAAAAAAAAATGCCAAATGGATTATCAGAAGGTTTACGAGTAAGAATTATAACTTTGAGAGAAGAAGGATATTCTACGAGAGAAATAGCACGCAGAGTCTCCATATCCCAATCCTGTGTCGTGACCACGTTGCAGAGGTACCACGACATGGGTAATTTAGCTGACCGACCTCGCAGTGGTCGTCCAACTGTGCTGACTGCTGCCCAGAAGCGCTATATCAAATTGTTGACTGCCCGTGACGCAACAATCAACGCTACCAAAATAAAGGCAGAGTTGCGGGCTGCAACTGGACGTAAAGTTAGCACTGAGACGATTCGGAATTGCTTACACCAGCTTGGTTTACGAGCGAGGAGATCCTGGCGAGCACCTCTGAACCCACGGCAACGAAAGCGACACAGATTGCAATGGGCTAGACTCCGCCAAATTGAAGATGAAAATGAAAAATTTGGGATTATTGCCTCTTTGTTGACGAATCACGAATCAGTACTCATCCAGATAACCGACGTGTTCGCGTCTGGAGAAGACCTGGCGACTCGGAGAAGCAAAGAACTGCCACTGGAACTGTTCAGCAAGGTGGAAAATCGGTGTCCTTTTGGCCGGAATAATGATTGGAGCTAGAACACCTTTGATCCCGTATCCAGGCAACACGACTGCAGTTATGTACAAAACAGTCGCTATTGATGGAATTGTTAGACCATTTAGAATAAACCACGGGCACCAATTTGTATTGGTCGACGATAATGCCCCCGCACATCGAGCTCAACGAGTTAATGCTGCTCTCCGTGAATACAACATCACAAGATTAGACTGGCCCGCCGGCTCGCCTGACTTAAATCCAATCGAGCATGCATGGGACGCTGTTAAGCGAGCTGTTTGGAACCGTCAGCCACTTCCTCAGACCGTGCCAGAGATCAGGGAAGCCGTTGTTCAAGAATGGGACAGGTTGCCGCAAGAAATGCTGGATAACTTGATTCTCAGCATGTCCAGAAGGATTTCCGCATGTCTTCGAGCCAGAGGAGTGATATTATACTAAATAAAAATCATTTCTAATAAATATAGTATATTTTTTGTATAATCCTCTTTTTCTTTCAATCAAATTTTCTTCACATTCGCATTAGATTTGAGTAAGCTAATTTTTATTACCAAAAAATTATAAAAGGGATTTATTTTCTAATTTCATAAACTGTATTTTTAGTTAAAAAACATATTCTATAAACACTTTTTCTTGATAAAGTTACAATTACAAAAAATATATCTGTTTTTCCTAGTGACTGCAAACTTTTTTTGATGTTTGTAGATACACTTATGCACGTAATTCTTTGCTTCTACTATTCTTTCGAAAAGGTGCTTTAATATTGAAGAGAACAACGGCGAAAGATACTCCTCAGCACATCTTTTAAAACAACATATTCTGACAATTACAAAATAAGTCTAAACCTGCGCGGGACTGGTTCCGGCACTGTTATTTCCGTCCGTTCGTGTCCTTGTCAGTATTATATTTATCTATACCACAATATTCTTTTACTTATAAGCTGTGCTTAAACGCGTCGCTTAAAAGTTCCAATGTGCAACTGACGTATCTACTTTGGAACCTTATTGTGAAAAAGAAATACAAGCCCCATAAAATAACACTGAACCTGTTCGAAGAGGTAAACAAATTATGCGTATTTCTTGTTTCAACTTTTCTGGTTGTATATATTTAATTTTTTTCGAATAAATACTTAGTTACATTAATATTAATTATATATATATAATATATAGCATTTCAATTACCGTAGCTACTTCTTTAAAATGTAAATAGTCGACAAATGAGCAGACGAGCCACCTGACGGGAAGTGGTCCCCATGGACATTAGTGACACTAAAGCATTACTTATGTGTCGTCGGCCAAAAAATAACAATAACAATAAAAAGAAAGTACTGGCTCTCAAGCGCTCTGCCTTAACACGACTACTGTGAAAGTAAATATGTACCTATTTTCTGTATGAAAACATGGATTACTCCATTCATGGAAGGCAGAATTAAAGTCACGACCTGTCTAAAAGGGTCCACTATCGTTGACCCCATCTACATCTCAAGAAGGACCCGTTTGTTTTTTCCGTTGACGTGGACCCCCTACAATTGTTCGTCGATCTCCGGGGTCGACGTAGACCACATCGGGTATCACACAGATGAACAAAGCACGTTATTACGTGTAGTCGTGACATAATTGTAAAACTAGCAAACTTTATGTAAAGCGGTCCTCGCCGCCCGCGGACCTTGAGCCAGTTGCGGCTGCGGCGCGCGATGTCGTAGCGCGCGTGGTCGCCGCGCAGCGTCTTCACCATGAGCCCCTCGCAGGAGCCGCGCACCGCCTCCTCCAGAAACTGCTGCACCTCCTCCGTCGTGCTGCAGTCGCGGCTCCTCGCGAACTGCCACGTGCCTGCCGCCAGTCGCGTAACACTCGTGTATCGCCAAACTCTGTGACGGTCTACGATGTAGTTTACAATATACCCAACGCGCACGTCCGCACGACTCTCACCTCCAGCACCACTCCGCGGGTCCGTCGTCTACGCGCGACGCCGATCGCAACCAATACTGTACGGTGTATTGGTAAGTACATTGCGGTAAATCGAATATAATCGATCGCATATTCGTATAATAATGAGGGCATCGACTATTAAAGGGAGTAATGTAACAATAAGTTTTCAAACTATGCGGGCTCTCCGCCAGGTCTGTGTTTTTTCATGTTAATAGTCGACAAACGAGCGGACTGATGGTAAGCGGTTCCCGTCGTCCATGGACATCAGCAAAACTGAATCACTGATGCGTTTTCGGCCAGGAAATGAGAAGAATGTGCTGGCTCTCGAGCCTCCAGCCGGAACACGACGAGTCGCCTGGCGACCGACTAAAGCAGGAGGCTGCTAGCTAGCCGGACAGGCTTCACGGAATCATAATAATACCAGTAGTAATATTAATGACTAATAATATTACTGATAATATAATCCTTACGCGAAGCTCTACCACCGAGCAAGCTGGCTTCTGTCGCCTTTTACGACACCCTGACTTATTCTAGGCCACCCCAACCTGGCCAATATAACGTAAAACAGGCCCCTATACCCACATTCGGCATTGAAAGATACATAAATATGAAATGGGTAACAGGTCGCATGTATGCTTTGTAGGATTATTTATGTTACAATAACAGTCGACAAACGAACAGCGACATGCCGTGCGCGGGTACCGTTATGGTCCATCGTGGTGCTACAGAGCGTGGCGACCTGCGCCCGAAGGGTCTGTGTAAATTCCCCAAAAGGTGCCCACGGTCGAACGATACAGAAAAAGATGCGGTTGCCGCCGGAGGCCGGCACTCACCCTCGCTCTCCCGCAGGTGTTCGCGCAGCAGTCGCCGGCGCTCCGCCAGCGGCTCGCGCACGAGCGCGCGCCCGTTGAGGTACAGCAGGTCGAACACGAACACGCACACCTGCACGCTGATGGCGTCCTCCGACGCGTCCTTGCGCTTGCGCGTCGACAGCACCTGACGGCCCGACACACAACGACGACGTCACACTCCAAGATTCGCATTGTCGAACTTTTGGCGCACCGCGACGCCGCCCCCGACACGATGAAATAGTTTAATATGTTTCAGTTGCATAACTAAAATAAGAGGTGCATGCAACATTCAAACCGGGGCCTTCCGCATTGAACCATCGATACCCAACTAGTTTAACGTTAGACTGTGTCACAATATTCCCATTTTTTTGAATATTACTTTAGATAAGTTACAGTTGAGTTTGCCAAAATCATCGATGACAGCGTAGTGAATTATCGACGCGGCAGATATACGGATATAGTCTCGTATACGATACAAACAGGAAACGAATCGACTTCACGGAACAGAATGGCATGTGAGGGTTGTCAGGGGCTCTTTATAAAAGAGACATGTATATGTATTATTAAAACTCAGCCGCACACATCTAACTCGCTGAACGTTACGTCATCGTGAAATCTCTATGTGATAGATATCAATTTTAAATGAAACCTTTAAATTTTTAAATTAAACCGTTTAATCACAATAATTCGCATAAATTATGTGGCGAACTATCAAAAGAACACAATCGGTTAAATATAATCGATATTAGTCGCTGCATCGCCCATTGTCAGATCAGACTCGCTCCAGTACTTATTTGGCATCTACCCTCAAATACGTCTGCCGTACTTAAACTTTGAATCGACGAGTTGAACATGGAGGTGAAAAAGAAAGTTACCTATAACTGCGTACCATCCGTTTCGTTTCCAGCAGGGAGTTCCCTTCGCAGGACATCTGCGCGGGAGCGTGATGGCGCATCAGAAATTACGACTACGACGCATTAATAAACGAACAGACCTGGAAGGGCAGGATCTGCTTGGCGGCGGGGTCGTACGCCACCGCCTCGCAGTCCAGCACGCAGCTGGTCACGCCCGGCCCCAGGAGCGCCGGCAGACGGCTCAGTATGTCCGGGTACTTGCTGTCGACAACCAACGTGACCGCTCACTGACAGATCCAAAACGACGGCGACTATAACTTAAAAATATCGTTGTCAGACAAATATAGTTGCAGTGTACGAGACAGTGAGCCATATTCGTTTGTATCTCTTTTCTCTGAATGATATTACTGTTGTTGCGTCGGTCCCGTTGTCTGTGTCCGGCTGGCGTTAGTCACGAACGGTCACCTCGTGTTGTTCTCCTGGTTTCTGCTGAAGACGGCGGCGCGGCCCACGTCCGGCGCGCTGCCGTCGGCCACGGCCGGCACGTGGATCTGCGCGCGCTCCCCGTCGTACTTGTACTCGCACGTGAACTCTTCCTTCTCGAACCTGTCGCGTTACGTTACTGGTGACACCGCTGACCGAGTTTGTAATAAATAACAATTCACGTGCTCATAGATAAATGGAAATATAATTGTCTGGTACTTTCTAATGTGACTTACATAAAATTTTCTTAGGTTTAAAAATTCATTTAAAAAGCAGTGGAAGCCTTCTAGGGACATAGTTTCATGAGCCGGCTTCTTGGACGTGCTTCAGGAGAATAACTTTGGTTCGAGGAGCTGGAGCACTCGTTAAGCTTTGTCGGAACTTTCGGTTGCGTCCAGAACCTCCGGCTCTTTGGACTCAAGTCAGCTCAGCTAAAAGTGCGCGATAGAATGCTGTCACTCGCCTGTCGAACACCTCGAGCACCCCCTTAGTGGGATGGGCCAACATGGGCTTGAGCGGGATGCCGGGTGTGAGTCGGCAGTGGTCGGGTAGCGCCTCCACGCCACGCCGCAGCAGGATCGGCACGATCAGCTCGTAGTTGGGACACTCGCAGTACGTCGTCTTGATGATCATCGCGTACTTGTCCACGCGGGCCTGCAACAAACGAATACATAATGTCATCAACTTTTTCCAGTAAAATCATTCTGTATTTCGCACGCGGTCAGCAGTTACGCGGACAGAAGGAATACCGATGGAGTGATCACTGCTGCACGTGGACACCGAGGATGTCATCAATGCGATGTCGGACGAGAAGGAAGTAAAAAAACTACTTAAACTGCCTTCACGTTTCCAATCGCGCGAAGTACATGACAGATGTGTGTTACGAGCAGTGCTGAAGGATGCAATCGTGGCGTCTGAATCGCAAATGAACTCGGGACGAACGCTTCCGTCTCATATATCCACCGATATTTAACGCAGGTGTAGAAGATGCTGGAGTTCCGGATTGGTGAAAAAGAAAAGATGACAAAAATGCTTGGTTGAAGCCGTTTTCGGATATATTTGGGACGATCGTTGAAGTAAAACGTTTGCATGCGAGCGTGGGCCGTTGCAGAGAGCCACCAAAATCTTTTTCTATCATTGACATTAATAGACGACTATCATAGACTAGGAAAACATATAGGTTCCTATCGGTCTCCAAGTATATCCGATGAAATATATTTTATTTTACTTTATGATAAATCACACTCAGGTAAATATTAGCTAAATATTAAAATTATTATAATTATTGCTTTATTTAATTACTAGATTTTAAGTTTAATTATTTTTCAGGTGCAAGCTCGACGGACAGCACAGAGCAGGTAAGTACGTAAGCAAGTACAGAGCAAGTAAGTAGATATAAGTTTATTAAGTAAGTTATTATGTTTTTTCAGGTCATCGAGACGGGTTTATCTGTCGTCAACAGGAGGGTAGTGGTCGATCCAGCTCCGTGGGTCCTCCTGACGATCAGCGGCCGTACCTTGAGCCTGTCGCCGCCCTCGGCCACGGCGGGCGGCTCCCCGGGCGCGTCGTTCGCGAACGCTTGCGCCAGCGCCTGCAGCAGCGACTGCTCCGCCAGCCCCACGCGCAGCTTGCCCTCCAGCGACCTGGACATACACACGGCTGCCGTCTGTCAACTACTCCACGAGAGCGATCATCATGTATCCGCTTTATGCACCCAATTGATACACAATATGTGACCTGGAACTAACTATGCAGACGCCGTGCTGTTAAGTCAATTTTGATGACGTAATCTGCTCGTGCTCTGTTCCATATCTCGTGTTTGGTTCACTGTAAATTATTTACAATACAATTATTTACAAATGTTCTGTTAAACAAAATAATATCGACACAGAATAAGGATGCGTCCGTGTATGACGTCCTCGTACGGGGTGCGTGTAGTGTCAAGTGTGCATTTACCGTTCGTAAGGTACATAGTTCCGGATGGACGTGGGCTTTGCGACGTGTCCATCTATAACAGTCGAGCCCGAACGAAGCCGTGGCGGGCCGCCAGGGTGTAATAAAAGTTCGAAGTTGATACGCTATTGGATGTGAACAATGTAATGTAGCCGTGCAGCCAGCTCCACTCGGGTCAACTAATATTACTGTTATTAATGTGTTTTTAAAAAAGTGATATACTTATTTCGATGTAGTTGTAATGTGTATTTATTTGAATAAAGTATGTGTTTGCTCATCGGCAACATTACCGTATCAAGTAGCGCGCCTCCGCCTGCCTGCACGCCACGTACAGCGACTGGATCTTGCCTATCTTCTTGTTGACGGACGCCTGACCTGCGGTGCATTACGGCGTCAGTTTATCGTCACCATATGTTTCACTACTAGTACGAATATCTATACATATTATTTAATCCCCCACGTGCTCATTTAAGTATTAGAATCCCATATTTATATACATCGTACGTTATATTGCACACCGGTGTAAGTACATTTTCCATTTATTGTGGTGATGATACCATTCTCGGTCTGGGCGTGTTCTCACGATGTTAGTGAGGGACACAGTCCACCGCGCTGGTCGTGTGTGTGTCGGCGGAGAAACTTCACGACCTCTGAATATATTGTAAAATACTCATACGTGCGTCACTTTATGTAACTTCGCCGATGAAGACTTAATAATAACAAGAATGGAAAGATGGAAGGAACGATGGAGCCGCCGAACGCAGGTTCCTTAGGCTGCGTGTACGTGTACGTTAGAATGTGGTGGTGGTGACTGACCGGTCATGAGCGCCACCTCCTTGAGCGCGTGGAACACCTTCCTGACGCTGAGCGGCGGCGGCGCGAACATGGTGCGCTGCGTGGCGCGCGCCTGCTCCGCCACCAGCCCCAGGTCGCCGGTGCGCTGCGCCGCCGCCTTCATCTGCGCGAGCGTGCGCCCCGTGCACTGCCCCACCGCCTTCATCAGGTACGTCTCCGCGATACCTGAATTGACCGGTTAGTGTTTATTTACATGTGTACGGTCCGCTTCGGTCAGCTGGAAGGTTCCGCTATCACTTCACTAGTCTCTATTGATCTCACGCCACTGCCATCTCTTGGCTTTTATTTGTATTTCCCAAATATGGCGTGTCCGGAGGTTATCTTTATATTAGGTATTAGAATTAGCAAAAATATCATTAACACTCAATAAATTCGGTATTCATTAATAACTGAAGTCAAGTCACTAAAAACTGTTGTTTAAACTAATTTAAAGAATAATCACGACCCGCCATCATATTAACTGTGTCTATTTCGTTATTGTTATTAAAACATGGCGGCAATCCACGTACTTCCTTACCGCCGGGTCTGGAGCCACAATCGAAGGAAAATTAAAATGATGACAGTCATTGATGAAGTAGTCGCGCCGTGTGATATTTATCGACAGATTTATTTAGTCAAAAATAGTTACCAAGTTCGATACTGTGATAAGCCGGAGCCAGCTGATTCAAGCACAGATAGATGCTGGGCAACAAGTCCTCCGGCGTGAGAGCGATGACGGAGCGCAGGTAGTTGGCCAGAATCTCCACCATGCGCAGGCGCGCCGACGTGCCCTCGATGGCCTCCAGCGTCCTGGCCAGCGCCAGGTACGGCACCGGCCGGCCCGCCCGCCAGCAAGCGTCCTCCGCCGGATGGTACTTCGACTTGGCCGGGTTATAATCCACCTCTGCAACATAAGTAAGCTTTATAATGTACGTTCAACACAACTATATGTTCATATGAAAATATTTTTTTGTCAGTAGCCAACCGTGGAACACATACGCAGACCACGTGATGGCGAGTAATCACTTTACAGCCGTACGATTAATATCACGTGTTACGACGACTTATTAAAATAGTAAGCTGGCCATCACAGTTTTGTTGGACCTTAAACTCAGGTATTGATGTATGTCCATCTCTACCGGCCGGCAAACACCTTCCACATTAATGCACATTGAGTTGATTGTTAATATATAACAGTAATGTAGTGTCGGAACCGCATTACGAGCTGGCTCATTGTTTAATTGTTGACAGAGATCAACGAGCAGATGCTTGTTTGGTTGTTATTAGTGTTAAAAAAATTTAACCATGAATCACCCACCTGCCACCCCTCCCCCACCCTGACTACCATTGCCGGGCTCATTTTCAGCACCATTTTCTATTTTAAGTGTGTTATCCAATACAACAGCAACTGTATTTTTCTTTTTGGGTGATGACTTTTTGTTCTCTTGATCTTGTGTATGAGATGGACTGCATATATCTGTTTTACTAACAGTATGTTTTTCTTCTGGGCTTGGTAAATCTTCCTTTATCTCTCCTTCTGATAGCAGTGACATGTTTTTACATGTTCTTGTATTAGTGTTTTTCTTTCCTTTGGGTGTAATTTTCTCTTGTTTAACATTTATAGGAGAACTATCTTTACTGTTTATGGATATATTTTCTTTTGTTTCACGAGATGTTAGTTCTCCATTTATGTTTTGTTTTCCTTTAGCCTTCTTAGTTTTCGGTGATGAGTAAGTTTTGGGTTCATTATGATCTATTTCCACATTTGATTTAAATTTGATGTCTTTGTCAGTAGTATTCATGGATTTCTTAGGAGATTCTTCCTCACTCCCTGAGCTCTCAATACGCTGCCTTTTTACTTTCTTTTTCTGGAAAATATAATTGTATAGTCTTATTATAGTCTTCAACAGTGCATGTTGAATAATATAATGTTTCTGTAATAATTTTATTACAAAAAATAAATGTGTATTATATACAAATTTAATATTAACAAATGTGAATTGCATTTATGTATATGATTACCCAGATTGTACTTTTAAATAAATACTATGTTTTACTTTGTCTGAGCTCGTGGTGACAGGCGAAGGTGATCTCTTTGAAGCTTTCGGAGAAGCAGATTCCTCACTATCTGACCTGAGCCTCTTAGATGTTCTCTGTACCAAAGAGAAAATAATGAAAACACACAAAACTATGAGAACTGAATATTCTGAAAATGAAATAATGTGAGTACCGTTTTGATTCCATTGGACAATGGTGATGTCTTGCTGCCACACTCATAGTTGCTGAATGAATCATCCTAAAAATAAAACAAATGTAGTTTGGTAAGTATTTCAGTTTTACCATTAATATTTATCTACATTGATCAAAATTAGTAAAAATTTAAGGCTACATATGAGTTCATTATTTTATCAATAGACTAGCTTTTGCCGGCGGCTTCGCTCGCGTTAAGAAGTATTATTATTAATTAGGTATAGTTTTTGCGGCTTTACTTTTGTTTAGCGTGTGTAAAAGATTAGGGCCTACAAAACTTCTTTGTACACAATATTCTTAACTAATCTGTCATTAGGCGCTAAAACTATCAAACTATTTGGTGAACTTATTCGTGAGCAAGCAACATAAAACTGTCCATGAGAGAAGCAATGTTCTCTCAAGTCAATTACCCGCAAATTTGAGAGTTTGCCCCTGAGATTTGTTTATTGTCATGGGAAACTGTAATCGTTTAAATTCGAACGGGATATCATTAGGTATTAACGAGATTCGTGGTATAAATACAGTTTCCCCTTTCGCACACCCAGTTAATATAGTGGCTTCCACTATATTGCGATGTAACGCTTTCACTTGCAGTCTCGTACCGTTACAAAGTTTTGGTGGTTTAAAATTTCGCAACAACATAATTGGAGTGCCCACACGCAGAATAAGCTTATGATAAGGCAAACTACGCTGTTTCAATGAATTTAAAAATTCTACAGGGTAATTAGTAGCGACATCTGTATTAACCACAGTATCAATCGAAGTATAGACCTTTTCTTCGCCCTCAAACGACATGAGCTGAGTTGATAGCTGCTGCTTGATCGTTCTTTGGAGTAAGTATGGCACGCTCACATAACCATTCAATAGGCTTGTCATGTATATGAATAATGTCTGGATAAACTTTAGACAGCAATTCTTGAACCATAGTAACAACTGTGCACAATTCTTCCGGGATGGTTATCATTCCATCAAACGATGGAAAATCACCATTACCGATTTTAAGAAGGAGATCTGAAAATCTACCAGCACTCATCCCCGAATGTGCACAAATGTGCTCTCATATTTTTAGACAGCTTAAGAATATTAACCTGGGGCCACAAATTAGATTTCTTAATGCACGACTTTACTTTGTCAGCTCGACCACCTTCAAGTAATGTAGCAGCTATGCCGGACGACGCCACAGCCAGGGCAATGCCGTGAGTACTTCTTACTTTCGCCAAAAGTAAATTAATTAGGAAGGTTTTACCAGTTCCACCTGGAGCGTCTAAGAAGAATATTCGATCGTCATTTGCATCTACACTTGTGATAATTTTATTGTAAACTTCCTGTTGCTCGTTATTCAAGGATGCTTAATTTTTTCTTACTGCGTCTTCTAAGGCCACTGTATCGTAACTGGTCTCCTTCACGTACTCTCTATTTTCAAAAGGTATTGATGTTACTGGCTGAGGTAATCCATACTGTTTAAGAGGACGGCCGCCTAATAATAATACGGCATCCTCTAATACCGACAGGCATTTGTTAAATATCAGGTCCGATGAGTGCTCTACATCCAGGTCACCTTGCCTTTCCAGTTGTTTTTTAAAGTCTTCAGAAAGGTATTCTTTGTATTTTTCCCAAAGACATAAGGGGTCGGAAACCTGGCAGAACAATAAAATGATAGCAAAAAGCTCTCGAATCATATGCGGTGTTTGACAAAGTGCTGCCTCTTCAAGAGCTGAATCCAAATGCCGATCATCTTCGAGTAAACCTAGAGCCTTGCACGCGGATTGGAAAGTGGGATGTAAGTGACCATCTACAGTTTTCAACGCTTCAAATGTAATTGGACCTCTGATCTCATGTAGAAGCATTCGAAGGGTGTGGCATTCTGTATTGTTTGGATGAACAGTATAAACCCTACCTAGAACGTGTTCTTTTTTGACCTGACCATCCTTCAACATTCAGTCCTCTCTTCCTTCTCTGAAACGATCGCTTGTTCCAAACGTAATACGCAGGGACTTCCGAGTATAGCAATGTTTTTGCAAAGTCATCCACGTTACACAGATCGAAAAAGGAGAGGAATGTAGTTGTAGGAGGACTACTCAGTTTGTCGCACAAGTTCTGCTCATTAAAATAAATTCTCTGTCCATTTTCTAAATGCACTACAGGAGGAAAACGCTCATGTATTGGGAATTCAAGGATTCGCCAAACTGCTTCAGCTGAACTTATATATCGACCACTTGCGTAGGTTGTAACTTCATCCTTCCCGTTCTCTGAAGTAAATAGCCTGATCTGACCCTTTATTAACATATTTGCAAACGTATTTGATTGACTTCACTGAATGGCAATACTCTACGTTCACGTGAGCGTTACATGTTCTTAATAGCACTGGATTATAAGGAACCACCCAACGATTATCTATTGTAACACTCTTGATATTGACAGAGAATCCACCGTCATCCAGAGAACGTCTCCTGTACTGCGGATAACCATCATCACCGGTTTGAGTTTCCTTAATAAGAGCCTTAGGATAACGTTTGCTGCACGAATTATCTTTCATGCATGGAGAATTTCGGTTTAAACTTACACAGGGGCCATGTATCATATTACTTTTAAAGCTAAAGTTTAAAGGTAAAGCTCAGGATCACGATCGGGGTTAGGTATTTCAGCACAAATAATATTGTCAATTTGATCCGGAGTGATGCGATGTTGAAGCCATAAAAGTATATGAATATGCGGAAACCTCGCTTTTGCCATTCCGTCGAATATGTAGGATTAGTCAATCAAATGCTAAAGATATCCTTCAATGACTTTATTGTTGAAAGCTTACTAGTAAATAATCGCTAGCTGAGTACACGCGGCGCGGACGACAATTGCTTGTGTACTGAATTAAATTCCGAATAACTCCTGCGCGCGCGGTACTCTAAAATGCCGACATATAATAATGTACGTTATTTCATACATGCTCCCGGAAGAGATTAAATATTTGAAGTTTAGTAATCTAATATGAAAATTACAAAAAACTACAATAAGTTTCAGTAAACATGATGATAAACAAAATAAGATGAACATAAGCATAAGACGATAAACAGCACACCCTTATAAAGATAGAATGATAAACAATTTAAGCTAACATGAGATGATATACAATAGGCCTTTATAAATTTCATTCACTCAAACTCTTGTTTACGTTGATCAGGCATAGTATAGCATGGTCTCGTTTACGCGCACTTTCACTTATTTGACTATAAACAACACATCGATCACACTTCACACTCCCGCTGCTGGTGCCCTTGCCACTCGTTGGTTGCTCCTCGACGACCACCGCCTGCCTGGGCAGTGCTTGCGGCAGCACGCTAGCGACGCGCCATCGGCGTCGCACACGCCTCCACGCCAATATCGCTCCCGCGATGCTCGCCACCACTAACATTATATAAATTGCGGTGAAGTGGTGGATGTCATGGACCGAAACATCCGTGTCCATTAGATCACATTCCTTCTTTATATGTTTGATACTTTGTTCGATTTTGGCTAGCTCTCCCTTTCTGTTCGCGGCATCGGAGTCATTTATATCATGCACCGAAACAGATAAATTAAAAAGATGGTTTATTGGCGGTACTTCCGGAATTACTATCTCTGGCCGTAGATGTAGTGTTAAGTTGTCGAAGCTTGTGCGCGTAAATAATAGTATCGTCTGTTTTTATCATGCAGTCGTTCGACATAGCTACGCCCGCACGCGCCAGTCGATACGAGGTAACCTGATCCATTCCACAATGAACTCGCATTGCACCGTGCATAGATTACAGCAAAAGAATAGATAGGTATTTAATCTGTTTAAGCTAACCCACTTGTTGTTACATGGAGATGTTACTAATCGACACTGCGTCCTTGCAGTGTCAGCGACTTCACATAGGTCGTAATCACCTCTTAGCTGATGAATAGGTGACTGTAGGTAACATAAATAAGTATCAAATTCAGAACGTTGGCATTCGCTTACTTGTTGCTCAGTTAGGATAATATAAGTATCTTTCCGTAGATTTATCGCATCGTATTTCGATTCTGGTGTTAATGTTATCATCAAATTAGTTTCAACTTCATGCGGTACAGGTATAAGTTCGTATAATTCGTAGGTATCTCTTCTTATAAGTGGGATGCGTATTTCGAATAATAGGTATTCCCTTAGTATTCTTGTTTTAACTTTTAATAAGGGATATATGTTACGGAGATCGCTATGGACGTTCTCACCTGGAAGACGTAGATCGGAAGGTAGCTGTGTGGAGATTATGCTGAGCTCATGCAAAAGTTGTTCGGGAGTAATGAGATAAAGATTAAACCTTCCATGATAGATGTCCGGTTATCTGGTCTAACAAGGTACTTTAGATCTCCTTCAGGTTATTTAACATATTGCTGGCTGTAAGGGCTCCGAGAGAAAATTGGTTTTCCATATTATTTTGGTTGACTTGGCTCGCTAAATTCGATACAGCATCACTGAGTTTTCAAATTTTGATGTACAGCTTCGTGCTGCTTGCTCATAGTTTCTTCTGTGTGTTTCAGTAAGTTGTACTCGGCTTCCACAATTGAAGTCTGGTTTTTCCATAAACTCGATAGATATATTTGGTTAGTACGCATTTGAGTTATGTGTCGCCGGTACTGCTCTGCAAACCTCTCGTCTAATACACCGAAGAGGTAATTCTACATATATTTAGCCGACTCCGTCAATGAACCCGCGACGCTGTCTGGGTCGCGAGCGACCGTGCTGTGTAAGCAACATATGACTATAATATTGCAATTCCGAGTAGCCGTGACGTAGTTGCGCCAATAGTACATCGCAGTATGTGGTATGATTCAATAATGTACATGTTCGATTCAGTTGCTTTATATATTTGTGTAACGCGAAGCATCCTTGCCAGAACGGCTCCATCTCATAATACACTACGAGCTTCCACTCATCTTGAATTAGAATTCTAGAATCTAGAATTAGTAGATTAGAGATTTTATCGAAATATAAGCTTTGGTTAAGGTCGAGTTGTTTCACGTGAAACTCGCCTTTTATAACTGTAAAAATATTCATAAATAAGATGACATATAACAGGATAGTCATGATGCCCGTATGATTTGCTTTCTTCACACCCATTACAGCTGCTGGGGTAGGTAAGTTATCTGATGATGACTCCGTTATGTCTTCTCGGGACACAGGTAGTAGTGACAGCTTTAACACAGGCCTTTTAATATATCCGTTCTTCGTTTTTAGTGTGACCACTCTTACAATGCCATCGCTACCTGGGTGTATCTCCACTACCCTTCCCATGGCCCATTTCCCTGGAGGCAAGAAGTCCTCGTGGATGCAAACAATATCTCCAATCGTAATATTGTTTTGGAGTTTCAGCCATTTACTTCTTACGGTTAATTGGGTTAAGTATTCTGTTTTCCATCTCTTCCAGATATTTTCAAATAAATTTCTAACTAGTTGCCATCTAGTTCTCGCATCCCTTTCTGTTTCAATTACCGTTAGATCCGCTCTGCAAGTAAGTAAGTGGGCTGGTGTTAATGCATCAAGATCTTCGGGATCTTCTGTAAGCGCACAAAGTGGTCTCGAGTTGAGGCATGCTTCAATCTGAGCTATAAGTGTCGAGTAATCTTCGTAGGTTAGTTTTTGTTCACCAATGACTGCCTTTAAATGGCGTTTGATGTTGCGAATTCCTCTCTCTTGTAAACCTGAGGCACTTGGCCAGCGCGGAGCTTGGAAATGCTACTGAATGTTCATCCCTGTATTTTAATAATTTTCTGTAGCTCAAAGTATTCCTCCTGTAAATTCCTATTACCCTTAATAAAATTGGTACCGTTATCGCTATATATGTGGTGTGGTGCCCCTCGTCTTGCCGCCATCATCCTCTACGCGGATAGGAATGCCGCGCTTGATAAATCTGAGACCAACTCGATGTGTACAGCCTTGGTCACCATACACACAAATAGTACAATGTACCCCTTGGATGTTTTAATACCTCTACCACGATTAGCCTTTATGTCCACAAATCCCGTTAAATCCACCCGTGTGATAGAAAGGAGGGGCTTGCGTAATCCGAGACTCAGGAAGATTTCCCATTAATTGGTACTGATGCTGAGGGTTGTGTTTTCTACAAGTAACACAGTTTCTTAGTTGCTTCTTCACTGCTCTGTATCCTCCTAAAATCCAATATTTCTGTCTTATCCATGTAGCTGTCAGTCGTGCTCCTCCGTGGAAGGTTTGTTTATGTGCGTCTTCGATTATTAGGGTTGTAAGGCGACTATTGTAAGGTAATATGATAGGGTGTTTAGTTTCTGATTTTAAATGAGATTTTTATAATCTACCACCGACTTTTAAAATACCATCCCGATCGAAAAACACATTAAGATTTAACAGCTTACTTCTTTGATTTAACAGTATTATGTTTCTTTAACTGATTGATAACCTCGCTAAATTCATAAGCTTGCACGTGTTTTATTATAAGTCGTTTCGCATTGTGCAATTCTTGTAACGTAACATAGGCAGGTAGCGTTTTACGTCTTACATTCAATGCTCGCTGTATCCATGCGACAATAGAAATTATTTTTGTAATAGAACTATGTCTAAGTAAGAGGTCGTTAATTATGTTAGGTTCCGTAGAATCAGTTTGGATGACGATAGATTGCTTCGCTCGTTTTTCTATTTCTGTTTTATATACTTCGCAGTTCTCCTTTCGCTCAAATGACGTCAACCAAGCTGGTCCGTTCCACCACACTGTATTTTCACGTAATTGTGAAGCTAACTGACCGCAGCTCGCGCAGTCGGCGGGGTTTTCCGATGACTTTACGTAACTCCAACAATGAGTAGGCATTACCGATATGATTAGCTTTACGGGATTGCTAATAAATGTTTTCCATCTGCCTGGATCTCCCTGTAGCCAGCCTAGTACTACCTTTGAATCGCTCCATCCAAAAACCTCTATTTTGTGCCTCGATAGAGTTTGTGATATTTTGAAATTAGTTTAGATAGTAATTGCGCTCCGCTCGACTTTAACCTCGGTAATGTGATCTGTTTTGATTGCGGTACAAGTTTCGTTTTCGCAGCTACTAAAACGATCGATATTTTATCTTTTTTCTGAATACGTGCATAGATAACACGTGCGTACGCCCTCAAGGATGCATCACAGAATCCATGCAACTGGATACAGTCTCCCATACCACTTCCAATCCTTCTAGGTACCTTACAGTGTTCGGTGTTGTCTAAGTCCACTCTTAGCTTGATCCAATCTACGAAAATATTATCTGGAATTGGGTCGCTCCAGTCGAGGTCGGCCTTCCAAACTTCTTAAAACAATAATTTTAAATTAATCACAACCGGGGCTAGCCATCCAAGAGGATCAAATAATTTAGAGATTTCGCTTAGTAATACTCGCTTTGTTGGCTTCGTTGTTAGATCTTTATTCAGTTGATGATCAAAGGTAAACGAATCCGCCTCGACATTCCAAGTCAAGCCCAGAGTTTTTGTGCTTTCTGATTTAAAGATAAACTGGCTACTTCTTTGTTTTCGGTCTTCTTCTACATTTTTAAGTAATATCTCGAAATTTGACGCCCATTTCCGCAAAGTACATCCACCCGATCCTAATAATTGATTTAGGCTTGTTACTAATCGTTGCCCTTCCTCTATCGAGTGTGCCCCTGTTAAGAGATCATCCATAAACAGGTCTTCTTCTAAAACCTTGGCAGCTTCGGGAAATCTTTCTCGCTCGTCTTCCGCTAGCTATTGTAACGTAATCATTGCTAGGAATGGTGCTGCTTTTAAGCCGTATGTTACAGTCGTTAATTGATACGTTTTAAGTTGTTCGTTAAATGAATCCCGCCAGACGATCTTTTGGAAAACCTGATCAGCCTCCTTCACCATAATTTGACGGTACAACTTTTCGATATCAGCCGTCACTACATATTTATACTGTCGCCACTTCATAATCAGCGACTGTAGATCCTTTTGCAGGTTCGGTCCGCGTAACATGATATCATTAAGGCTCACCCCCGTCGAAGTCTTAGAGGATGCGTTGAACACAACTCTGAATTTGTTGATGTTGTCCTCCGCGGATTGTTGTACACAGTGATGTGGTAGGTAGCAACCCTGCTTAACCGATGCCTCATCCTCACATGGCATCATATGACCCAAATCTCTATATTCACATATGAATTCCATGTATCTGCTTGCTAGCTATGGTTATCGTATTAACTTTTTCTCAAGATTTATATATTGAGCTACGGCTATATTATTTGATGATCCCAAAGTATGTACAGCATTCGATTTCAGCGGTAATCTTAACGGATAAAACTTCTTAATCTCATCGATGTTATTTAAAACTACATTACAGTGGAAGGTTTGCATCATAGCTCTACATAAAATCCATCCCAGTTGCGTTTGTTGTACAATAGGTAGGAACTTATCTTCCCCTCTAACGATACCGCCTAGCATAATTGACAAATAGATATCCGCCCCAAATAATAAGTCGAACGGACGACTGACATTAAATTCAGGATCAGCTAGCTGAATGCCATTTGTCGCCACGATGGCTTGATAAAAGATTGCGTTGGAAGATTTCTAATCAAATTATTCATTACAAGCACCTCCGTATTAAAGAAAAATTCGTTGTAAAGTGACGAACATTCGATGTTAATTATGCCTTTGCTGTGGTTTGGCTTCTCTCCTATGCCAAAATCTACCCCACTATGACCCCGGCGCCTGATACCTAAGATTTGAGCTGCGTTCTCAGTAATTAATGATATTTGGGATCCCTGATCTATCAAAGCGCGCATTATGTTTCGATCCGTTAGCCGCAGTAATGTGAACCAAGGCTGTAGCTAGAAGAATATGAGATTCATCCCCTTGAGGTACATGAGTAGCATTAGGTTAAAGGAACTCGATGACGGGGCTTGTATGCATGCTTCGTGTAATAATGTATGATGTTTGCATTTACAATTGCGATATCTTTCCGAAAAAATACATTCCTTTCCGTTATGATCAAATAAATAGTTTTTACAGATATTCATTTGATTCACAGTTTTAAGTTTCAAATTATGCGGCATGCTAATAAATTTTAAGCATTTGTATAATAAATGAACCAGTCGCTTGCAAAGAGGACACTTGAAACCGTATCCGCTTGCGGTCGGCTTACACATAGGTTTTGTATTGTTGTATGACGCGAAATGCTTTTGATTGACGGCATTTTGTTTGAAGTTGTTATAATTAGGTTTAAGTATGTTTGTTTTATTAAGCGGCTGTTCTTGTTTTCTACGGGATGCTTCTAGGGTTGTGAATTTGAATTCCAAAGAGGTAAAAAAGCCTTGTAGATCAGGAAGTTCCCTTGGATTCTTTACAGATTCGATATAATCAGAATGGGTATCCTGATCCAGCTTTTGTGATAATAAATAGACTAAAATAGGATCCCACGTGCTAGTATCGACACCAAGGTTTTTTATCGCGTTTAAATTTTCTAAAGTTGAATCATGAAGCCTTTTAATATACATCAGTGAAGGTTGTTGAGCATTAGGAACATTCAATAATAAAATCATATGAGATGTAAAAATTAGTTTTTTGTTATTAAAACGATTATTATAATCTCCCAGCACCCAGAATAGTTATCAGAACTTACAGGCATATGACGAATCAAACTCTCCGCTTCTGCTTTCAGTTTGCTTTTTAAAAATTGCATCTTTTGTGCGCAAGATAATGATGGATTGTTATGAACCGCCTCAAAAAATAAATCTTTAAAAGAAGTCCACTGATTGTAATTGCCCGTAAATATAGGTATCTCCATGATCGGCGTAGATTTCTCTCTATGGGATACTGCCCACATTTTCTTGTTGATATTTTTCTTTAAGTTAAAGTAAGTTCCTTCATGCATACAAAATACTCCCTGATAAGATGACTCCTCACCGTTGAGCTCGGTTTCGATCTCCCAATGCAGAGAATCAATTGCAGACCAGCGAGACTCTAAGTTTCGTAAGGTATCCTCAAACTCCCACTTTTCATTAATATCGTCCACATTAATATTCGCTACCGTCCTACAGAAAGCCTTAAGTACTGCTTCCGTAACATATCATCGCATCTACTAGTTACTCCCCTAGATACTTGGTTTTTGTGACTCGTTGCCGAGCCCTCCTCTGGCTCTTGATCATCCGCTAGTTGGCTGAGAGTTTCCTCTGTTTCCGCTTGCTTTAATGTCCCAGGCTGTAAGGTTACCTGCGTAGCTGGGCCTCTAGCCACCCGAGACAACAGATCCTCCCGCTGCTTCATAATTGCTTCCTTCAACGTCTTATACTGAGACATAGTGCGACTGTAGTCTCCGTTAATGTAATAAAACTCGTCGCGTATATCGTACCTTGAAAGCTGGATATGGTTGCTCTCGAACTCTTTCCAATAAGACTCCAAGGATTCCAACTTAAGGTTGAAGTAATCCGCGTTCGCTTTTCGCTCCACCCCATCCTTCATAAAATTGATGCCCACTTTTCGGATGGCATTAATCAATTCCTTTTGATTTTCTAGTACCTAAATCCTCCATTGCTAGTGTAATGAAAGTAAAAATTTATCTATAAAAATAGAAAGATCTTACTTGTATTCAGCCACTTACTTTCACCGAATGTAATTTGATCCTTTACACTGTAATCCAAGGATGCTAGGTCACTCCACACACACGAAATTTGGTCCCGCCTGTACGGAGACTCGAAGGACCATGTAGTATTAGTCAATCAAATGCTAAAGATATCCTTAAATGAATTTATTGTTGAAAGCTTACTAGTAAATAATCGCAAGCTAAGTACACGCGGCGCGGACGACAATTGCTTGTGTACTGAATTAAATTCCGTATAACTCCTGCGCGCGGTACTCTAAGTTGCTGATATATAATAATGTACGTTATTTCGTACAAAATGCATATAGCATCTCACTTCACCGAATATTTTCCCTTTTATCAACAAATCCATTATCTTTTTTACCTTTAATCGAAAGACACACGAAATAATATCGTATCGATCATGAGATTTTTGTCCTGAAAGTAAGTGCTCATTTATGTCACTCCAGCGTGGGTTACATGTAAAAGTAATAAAAAGGTCGGGACGACCGTAATGTCTAACATAGGTCATGGCGTCTTGCGTTTTTTCATGCATGTATCTTGGTCCACCAGTAAAAGATGATGGAAGTACTACCATTTGTCCCAGCTGATTTGCTTCAGTATCTTGCCGTCCAATAGCATCTTTTAAATGAATATAATTATCTGCGTGCAATTTGGCTTGATTGTTTTTTATGTACTTTAGTCTTTCAGTTTCTATTTTTGCGTATTCATCTACCAAATATTGACTAAAAAGAGCGTGATATTTAACCAAAAAGTTATCTTCTCCTTCTCTGATCATTATTCTGTATGAATAAAAACTTACAGCAGAGACTGTTTTTTTCAAGGGCAACTTAGTTGTGGGATCGCATTGTGGTATTTTGATTGAATAGCCATCATCCCCCCAGCAGAACATCAACGGGTACTGCAGCGCGTCATAAGCTCGATGTATCTCACTGATACGCTGAAGTGAGTTACTTCGGCTTTCGAGGATGATGTCTCTTCGGTCAAAATGCTGATCTACCAATACAACAGCTACTTCATTTGCCGTTGGTACATTAAATCTGCCTCTGTGTTCTCTTTGTGGTTTTTTATCTGCATTTATTATTTTATACTTGAATGACTCTGAAGGCGATATTTTATCAATGGCTGTTTTTAGATCTTTTATGTATGTGTTCACCTCAAGTAACATAAGCTGCAATTGTTTGATTAAATTTGGTCTCAAATCAGGAAATTTAGAACATCGAATATTAGCTTCTCTATCATCGTCACCGACGAAATAAATTTGCAGAAACTGTGCATTCTGCCCAGGTTCCGGTAATATAGTTCCAATTAAATAATAGACTTGTCCTTGAATTTTAAAAGTGGGTGAAAAACCGCCTTCTTTTATTTGTTTTCCACCAAAGGAAGTCATTTGAAAACAGGCATTATATTTTCGGATGTTATCCATGAAGTGTACATGATTTGGGTGTAAATCATTAACCAGACTGTAAAGTGGTTCAGGCAGTTGTTTAAACGGCTCAAGTAGTACTTTACCGGCACTACAACACATGCCAGGTGTCTCATCTTTCCACTTCAAGGCGTTACACCACTGACACTGGTACGTCATAGAACCCAAGACTACACTGCTGTCAGTTCCATAAGCAATATCTGGGTCATACGCCAAACCCGAAAGCAACTTGCTTCTCCATACACGCTGAATTGTATTTTCTCTATACCGTGACTGAATCACTCTATGCACATCGGTATTCCTGGCCTGATATAGTGCAGCAGATTGCCTATGTTTTTCAGGGTTTGCATGTTTCAGGTTATGTTTTGCAGCCTGGTAGGTGGCGACAGCTTGCCTGTGTTTTTCAGGGTGTGCAGCTTGGTAGGTGGCGACAGCTTGCCTGTGTTTTTCAGGGTGTGCAGCCTGGTAGGTGGCGACAGCTTGCCTCTGTACATCAGGGTTTTTTTTTCTTATATTTAGACACAGCTTTACGGTAGGATTCAGGTAGAGTATGTCCATATTTTTTTTGTGCCATTTTTATTTGATTTTTTCGTGTATAATTAGTAAACCTTGCCCTACGTTTGTTTTCGTTTTTTTCTATTAATGTTACAGACTCAGATTGGGACAATAAACTTCTTATTAAATTTTCATCATAATTTATTGAAGATACAATAGGTGAATGTTCACGCTCTAAAACAGGTACCTCCTGACAACCCTTATCAACTTTAAGTGGCGAAGGTGTATCAATTCCAAAATCATGTTCTTCTACAGCTACCTCCATACGACGCCTAGTAATTTTCTATGCTGCTATGGGAAGATAAGCATCAAAATGCCCACTGGGCAAATCTTGGCTGAATCGTAATCGCCTTACCGGATAGTCGTTAGATCCAGATTCCGTATATATGAGACCGTTTCTATAAACTTCAAACTTAAATGGGACTATTAATCCTGCTGCTATTAACTCACAAAATCCGCTATAAGTTGCATTTTTCATCATATCAGCAAAATATCCGTCAGGTCTTAAGTAGTTATCACCATTCCTGTCGTGGGTCATAATTGAAAACTTGCTCCAGTCATTAACCACATATCTGACAATTTCTGAACGCACCTCCATCGCTCTATCTTGTGTTCCGTACATTAAATAAGAGAGAGCACGAAACAAACATGCACCGTCACCAACAATAGGGACGACAGTACATTCTTCAACTTCTCCAGTAACGTTCAGATTTTCTTTAGCCATTTTAAAAAAGTCTAACCGACAAAACCTATACTTAAACGAAACGAAAACAAAACAAATGCCAAATACAAAGCAGAATCTATAACCAAAACTACTAAACCGAAACAAAGCAAATGCAATCCAAAATATGCCAAGAAAAGAACAGCCAAAATCGTCAAATATAATCCGCTAGAAATATTTAAGTATAGTATGTACTATTAGATACGGCGGCCAGTCATCATCGGGTATATGTAACTCAGTGAAAACATGATAGCGCGTTTTAAAATACTACTAACGCCATCTATTGTCAACATTTAGAACTAAAAATTATTTTGTTCGTCTTAATTTATTTGTTCCATTAGGTACTGATAGGTTCAAACTAATACATTTACATCCTCCATCATCCCTTATTTAACCCCCATGGGGGTTGAATTTATCAAAATCCTATTTAAGCGGACGTCTTCATCATAGTAGCTCCAATCTTTAATTTCAGTTCAACCAGTCGAAAATCTAAGAAGATTTATACAAACTTACATCCCCTATTTTATCCCCTTAGGGGTGGAATTTATCGAAATCCTTTCTTAGGGGATGCCTACATCATAGTAGCTTTATGCATGCAGTCTCAGCCCGATCGGTTTAAAATTGACAAAGTTTCATCCCCTATTTTGTCCCCTTGGAGGTAGAATTGATCAAAATCCTTTCTTAGCGGATGCCTACATCATAACTTCTACCTGCATGCCAAATTTCAGCCCGATTCTTCCAGTGGTTTGGGCTGTGTGTTGATAGATCACTATGTCAGTCAGTCAGTGACCTTTGAGTTATATATATTTAGATTATAATATGTATTATCAATAGATTATAATATGCCTGTTGTATCCAGAGTCCCCATGAATAGAAAATAACATGATGTTACTAAGATAATGAACTTGGTCCACTCTAGGGTACCATGTGTACTGGAGAACTGCACATATCCAGACATTGTTAAAAACATAATACAGAAAGAGAAATAAAAAATTGAAGCAGATTTTATGACAATATTTATATACTAAATAAATATATATTTTCTATAATTAATACTGAATACTTGCAATGGTAAATTTTAGTAATTAATTGTAAAGAAACCTACATTCTGCTGTAGTGTATTATTCTAACAGATTGTTAGTTTCTCAATGTGAATTTGGATAGCATGGTAGATTTCATAGCTGACATTTACTCAGCACATTGCAAAACTTCTTTTGAGTGTCCTCAGTAGTAACAATTAAATATGAACAATAGTTAACAATATAAATCATACATCCACTACTATTTTTCGGCAGAAGCAACAGAAATTTTGGGCATAACCAGGTATCTAAATACAAATCTCTTGGTCATCAGAAAGGCACCACCGACTGTGCTATAGGTCTGTCTGATGATTATGATGGAAATTAAAAAAAATCTTTATAATTCGAATTGTTAAAGTGAAGTCGGGATTAAAATTTGGTTTTCTTTGTTTTTTCGTTGAATTACAAAAATTCCCTTTTGCATATCGTTTGAAAATATTGCACTAAGTTTAAGAACTTACCTTTTCAGCATTTTTTCGGTGATCTTCAACAGTTTTCTTTGGAGTTATTTTAAAAAACGACGTAATGCTCTTTTGTGCCATCTGTCTCAAGTTTATAAAGCTATACGCCGGTAGAATTTCTATAGGACAATCTCTTTTACATATGCTAAAAGGTCGATGCTTCAAAACAAACGTTACTAATCTAAAGGTTGTGAAAACCGTATTAAATTTTCTCATATATAGTCCGGTTCTGATTTTGGTTTAGTATACAACACATTATTAAAATTGTTACAACTTTTTTAACAAACCAAACAACTTTTTCATCTAGCTCCTGTAATGTTTTACATGACAATTGACAATTGGCATTTACTTTTTGGCGCGAAATCTACTAAAAGAATTACGAAATATAATAAAACATTATGTCTTATTAGTCTATAATTGTTACCGTTCAACAATCGAAGAATTACCTAATCCTAATCCTACATATCGAGGACATTTGCTAGTTTATACCATAGAGTTAATATTACTGGTATATTAACTTTATGGTTTATACTAATATTATAAAGAGAATAAGCAAACTTTGCGTGTATGTGGAGGGTAATCTTTGGAACACAGAACACTAACTTTGGAACCACGACACTTATTTGAAAAATTATTTTACTATTTGAAAAGTCTGCTACTCTGTATGGATATAGACTATATTTACATAATAAGTGAGTGCCATGATAATATTTGTCAACTATACTTCAATTTGTGTTAACCCTTTATTTGGCAAAAAAAAACAAACATTTTGATTTGAAACAAATACTGAAATAGGAATGTGTAGAGCCTAAATATGCCCAGAAAAATAGTAAAAAAAATCTAGGGTTTTCAGTTTTCATGTATAAAATAAAATCATGTATGCTACTACATACATTGCCAAGTGGGTAAAGAAATAGCGGGTATAATGGCTCTGCAACACTGTGATTGGCAGTAAATGCTGGAAGTAAATCCAGAAACTCTACTCATTTTTGAAAATGATAAATTAGTTGACAACTCCTGGGTTTACTTCCGGTAACGAAACATAACCGGACTTGGCATTTGCTGCAAATGACAGTCGTGAGCTTAGAGCATAACCTGCACCGACCCTGAGATGTCATGGTCATGAAATGACCCACATTGTTAAATCGCGACGACTCAACGGCAACTGGTTGTATCGCTTTTTGTGGTCGTTTTTTAATGTCCAGTGGGTCAATCACAGCACGTCTATTCTTTTTGAGTCCTTCATAGATTTCGTACCTAAAAGCCTTCAAGGGCATAGCCTTTTTTATTTTAGTACAATAATTTCTGTAAGATAGCCATGCATTGTTGATGCATATATCAAGCAGCTGGGCAAATATGCCGATATACCAACGTCGTGTCTTGAAAGGAGTTCTGTATAGCGAGATGAGCATATCCGCCAAATCTATACCACCCATAATGTTTATTATTGTCTGGGGAAAAAAACTTATAAAAATAGTCCAAGGGAATAGTCTGAGAATCGACTTCTGGTACATCTTCCACAGTTGATTTGTGTCGAAAAAGAGCAGCCCTTTTCCATTTATAGCACAGAACGAACTTTTTGATTCTGCGTGAGCGTTTAGCAACAGGAACCGTCGGTCTTTTCGATCGTGTTTTTCTAGTTACACGATTTGGCAATGTAGAGGATGTAGTGGGGGTGTTAAGTATGGACACTGAAGGTTGTGCTGGCGAAGCTTGTGATGCAGAAGCGACTTGAGATACAGGATTTAGAGTAGCAGGAGTGGTAGTCGTGGCAGGGGTTGCAGGCTGCCTTGGAATTATTATTTATATTTATTATTAGTATTATCGGAATAGTGCTGCAATTGGGCTCAAGCGATGGATTCGGGTATAGTAAGCCGAACATTCTCATCGGTTGAGGTTTCATCATCGGATTCTAATATATTCAGTCTTTCTAAGGAACTCGCAATAGATGGGGCTGGGAATGATGAGTCTGAATGCGAAACTTGAGCGCCTAATAATTCATCATCGATGTCAGATGCATTACCATCATCAGAGAGTGCATTTTCAGTAGGGATCAAAGCTAAAATTCTACCACCACGTGTTAGTAGCGCGTGCTGTAAAGAAAAAAAAGCTGGCATACACCAAAACTCAAGCGCAAGCAAACAAAAACCCATAAATCGCAAAAAAAAATATCACAAAAAGAAATCAAATTGGCAATGTATGCTGTGACATACAGGTTCGTTATACAGTAATTCATTACTAAGTTGGCAATTTATGTCACGGCATACAAAGTGTATTATCAAATAAAACAACAAATATCCACAAATATTGCCAAAATTATAACAGTGAACACTTCACCATAATTTCGCGATCGAATTATTAGTGTTTTATTAGAAATTTACGAGGAAAAAGTAATAAAAAAACAAACAAATATCTTAGTGAGCACAGCCGGCTTCTTTCGGGCAGACAATTTAAAAAAAAGTGACAGCACCATTGTTGCTAACACTCAAAAACATTTTTTTTCTTAAGTGTGACTAGTTTATGAGAATAAATATTAATAATTATATTGAAATCATAATATTTCTTTAACACTTTATTTTTTTTTAAGTTTGTATGGCACATCATACAATACCAAATTAAGGGTTAATGTAGATCTTCATTTTACAATCAAACAAAGTTTGGTTGGAAATATTAAAAATAAAAAGTCTAGGCTGTGTTTGAAATAAATGCTACACACTAGATATTTGTTTAACCCAAACTAACCTGGGGCATGCCACTTGTATATCAATAATATTAAAAGTCATAAAACATAATTTTCATAAATAGATTAATTGTATTGAAAACTTATCTATATGTTTAAGAAAACCATGTATGTATTTCCGAATAATTTTAACTTTATTTTAGTTTATGTACCATAATTTACTTTTTTTCATTAGAAATACTTTCAACTTCTTATTCTTTATTTGTAATTAGTGTTGCTTAAATATACCATTTTTTTACTTTCTACACATCTGACATAGCAAATAAAATTGCTTAGAAGAAAATAATAAAACTGACTATACACTTTGGTATAAAATATATATATATCCCTAGATAAAAATGAATATCGCGTATCGTACTTTGCAATGGAAATTTTTATATTTTTCACTTGTCCGAGAGATAATTTCCAGTTTAAATATTATAATATTTGGTATTCAATACCCCGGACATTGTTATTGCCCTGAGTCCATATTTGTCCGTGGGTATATTTGTAGGTTTATTTTATCTTGTATTATATAGGATTTTATTAAAAAATATAAAGAATTATCATTATTACGGAAGTTAAAGATAAGTGGATATAATCTAGAATTATCATATATATATTAAATAGTAAACGATATATCACTACTACGTAACGATTGCAAGTAAACTGGCTAAAACTATATCTCGCATAATGTAAAGGTTGTGAATAACTTCGAATTGTGGAATTTAATTTAATTTCGAAATTTAATATTTTAAGATACATCTGAAAATGAGAAACCAGCTTAATATAAACACTGTTTGTGTCAAACAGAGTTATGAGAGGAACATGTAAACAAGGAAGAACTCATTATATATTTTTGATGAGTGTAAAAGTTGCTTTACAATTAGCTCCATCTCTTGGACGTTTTTTCTTGTGTTGTGATGAAGTAACTTTCATCGTTTATTCCTCTAGTCATGCCATATATGTCCAAAAATCATGATGTATACGAAGTATACCTTGAATTTGAAATGTAAGTAAAATAAGGTTTTAAAGTTGTAATTATTGTGTATCGTGTGTAGTGTGTATGTTATATTATGTATAGACAAGAGTATTTTGATTGGGAACATCCCCACCTAAAATCGAATACTCGTACTAATAAATCAATATTACAGTTTGATTCCAACTCTCAAATACGGTAGATAAACTTGTACAACAATTTAATGATAAAATATAACGGCAGCACATACATATTATCGTTTATTTGTCAAGCAGCAGCTCAGCTGTAGTTCTGATATTTATTTATTTGTATAAGCACAGGCACGAAGATGACACATTACAATAAGATTTATACAACCCATTGTGCTTTGCCAGTGTTGACATACAAATATCAGCTCATTATTTATTTATAATTTATATGACAGTAACATTATATAAAACCGTTCGGTTAAAATAAATAATAATATTAAAATAAATAATAGTTCTAACATAGTAATAAAAAATTAAAATATAATATACAAATTCTACAAATTCTGTAGTTTACGTCACAATTAGAATTTAAGACATCAAATTCATTCTATAATATTATAGTTAAATTCAACCAACACCAAACATCCAATTTCATCAACCTCATAACGAAAAAAAATACAAATCTTCGCAATTCTGTGTGAACATTAAAACAAAATTATTAAAATCATTAAAATAAATAATAATCATTCTATAATTGTAATAAAATTTATTTTGACAACTGTTATAAAATTTATGGATGATAAAAAAAAAGGAATCAAATAAAAACATTTGTCAATTGAAGATGTCGATTTTCACTTTTAAATAAAATGAAATATATTTTAATGATATTATTTTTATTACAACATCCTCTTATTTTAATTTGTAAACGAAATAAATTGAAGTTAATTTATTAAAGAGTGGTTACACCGAGCAAAAATCTAGAACTTATTTTGTTAAGATGGCGCCCTCTAGTTGATGAAGTGTCAACTATCCGCGTGTCGTCCATGTTCCGAATGTGGTTGTGGTGTGACTTATTTTTGTTTTGTGTTAATTTTCCATGTAATAATTATAAATGTGAAATGCTTCGACATGTGTTGTCCCATATAGTGGAACCTTGCTCCGGCTGAATGGATCCCGCCGTCGCGTGGTATCAGCCCGAGCAGGAAGGACCCGCGAAGCGCCTGTGGCTTCGGATCTGGGAAACTCAAAGTGAAATAGACAAAATGAACCTCAAAAACATTGAGAACGCTAACCCTAACGTGAATAAAGCGCAAGACTTTATACCAATAAATGATGTGAATGGTGAAACTAGGAATAATAACTATTTTAACCCCGCACGGAGGAAAATGAACGATAATCGCGCATCTACGTTTAACCTGAACAAAAACCACGATGCTCTTATAGGTGAATATGGAGGATGTCCTTGGCGGATACCCAACTATAACTACAAGCCCGGGATACTGGGGTGAGTATGATTCGCTCTTGTAGTGTGGTTGACAGTGTTTGACGGGAGCGATGGAAGGCGAGGCACTGTGTCGACGGTGTGCCGAGGTGAGGTTGTCAGCGCGCCGCCTCCGCTGCTGTCACTAGTGTCACTAGCGGGGGTGGCGCACCCGCTACATGAGCCATTTGTAAGACTCTTCAAAAATATATAGCATCCTATCATTTCAATTGAAATTCCTTCTAACTTTTGTACCCGTCGATCACTTGTCTTCTTCAGATTCTTTAATAAACCTTTCAATGCAGTTATTGGTAATTGCTATTTAGAGACCAGCAGTATGTTTGATAATGTTATAGTAAACAAATAAATAGTGAAATTATTATAAAGTATAAATTTTGCATCCAAAAATATTCCACTTTAAATGAAATTTTTAACCAACACAAGTTCCGGAAGGTATGGGTTCCTAGGCTAATATCTTATTTATTTTGTTACAATGAGGATCATAACTAATCAATGACATGTTTATTATGGAGATGAGCCAAACATTTGCTAACTATTCAGTGTTTGTCAAGTTAGTTACACATTTCCCCCTGAACCTGATTTAAATTGCTCCTCGACTAGCAACCAGCTATGAAACTGCAAGTGATTATGGCAAATTTCATATTCCCTGGCACCAATTTATTCTGTCATGTAAATTAAACAGAGATAACAGATAAAAAATATAAAATTATTTTTTACTGTGTATGTCTGTTATATATGTTCCTTAACTTCTTAAACCTTTATTTATTCATCTGTAAATCAACATGGGTTTGTATAATAGTTTTGTAATAATGCAGTTTTTCTCACATTGTATATATATGAGCAAACAATAAAAAAACTTGATTTTTATTTGGACTTTCTACATTTTTGAAAGTAAAAGTATTGGAAATCTTGGTGGTCCATAATTGTTTATAGCACATATTACAATCACATTTCCTTGATTTCAACTTTATTTTTCAAGAAATGTTAAATGATCTGATTTAACTACTCTTTTTCTTATGGAGAAGATATGTTTAATTCCAATATATTTTGTTGTAGGTGGATGATTATATGATTTTTATCTCCATGTTTTGTCCTATACACTCAATCAGTAAGTTGAATTTCATGTTTACAACAATGAAGATACATATTCTTGTATTAGAGTGTGAGACCCCCAATATTTACTATTTAGGCAATACATACCAGCCGTTCAGTTTCAGTACATCTGTAGTCAATCTTAAATACAATGGTGAAACAATTATGTCAGCAAGGTGGTAATTGTTTACCACTTTGTGACTTAGTTGCTTGTATTTTAGTTATTACTATAAAAATATAAAATTAGTACCGACTCAAAGTTCTGTTGGTCTACAAATCCATTTGCTATGTCATATCATTTGTAAAGGAATACATTAGTTCTAGGTGTTCTGACAACATTTTTTTACATAATTAATATGTGATGACAATTCCACCTGATTGCATGCTAGTGTCCGACATTGGACATATTACTGTGTAGAGCTCATTAATACATTGATAATAACACATGTGTATGTACATATATATGATGTAAACTGTGCCTGTTCCATTCTTTATTGTTGTTTGCATAAGACTGCTAGTTGTGGTCATTATTGACATATCAGCAACCATTATCTCCGAACTTTTATACTCTGAAAGTCAAGTTGATTTTTTGAGTATCTGCAGTTTTAAAAATCACTGTTTAAAAAAACAAAATCTCTGTGTGTATTATCATGTGTAAAATTTCTGTATGTCCTAGTATGAGGTCATATGTTTCTTTGAATAATATAAAACCATTCAGGTCAATGAGGTTCCGTAACAATATCAGTACAGTTACATAATGTACAAGATTTACTTTATAATGATACACGTAATAATCTCATGCTGAGATATAAACAACAACTTGTGGAATATGACATTTAGATTAAAGATTACTTCTCATTCTTATTATTTTCTCTGTAGTTTTTGCTATTTTTTCATAAGAAACATGACTTCAACCTATTAGTGGAATGCTGAAGAGCAGATATGTGTCTACTCGACCATACTGCTCCAGTTTTGGACTGATGGTGGGATTAATGGTTAATGTTTATATTCTATAAAAACAATCATCATCCTCCTGCCCCTATCCCAATTTTATTTGGGGTCGGCGCAGCATGTCACATGTCATCCATGTGGTCCCGGATTAAGAATGTGACCTCCCTGCTCTATATATATGCTCTAGTGTATGTCACCAGCACTTTGGGCAACCCGCGCGGTGGCGGGTAAACCACCATAATAACATTCCCAAGGAGGGTTGGTGTCAGGCAGGCGGCCGACCGTAAAATCTAAGCCAAAACCATAGCAGCATGAATAGAGAAATTTATGATATTCTATGAAAACCATAAGTAAGTATAATACAAAGATTTGGACCTTGCTATGCTATGCTAGTATGTACGATATTTTTTCAGTTGTATTTAAAACCAACTTATAGTAGCTTTCACATTTGCATTACCCTAATGGTTTGCTATATATGGTTCGGCTATGATACATAAATGGCCAATGCAATTTCAGCCATCCGTAAAGGGGTGAGCAAATAATTTGTCTGTTGACTGTTGAGTCCGGTTTCTTTTGTTATTCAGTTTCCATTATAATTCCCTCGATTCTTTTATACATTTGCTTAAGTTTTTTCAATAAACTGCTTGTTTTATTCATATTAGTATCGTTTTTGTATAGACAGATTTAGGGGTTGAAATGTATGTGAAAGTATTAGTATAAGTCAGGGGTCGGCAACCTGCGGCTCGCGAGCCACATGCGGCTCTTTGGATGTGAACCTGCAGCTCTTTAGTTCCATAAGCAAATATAATTTATTTTATGAAAACACATTTAAAAATCGTTCTGCATCGATTAAAACTTTGAAATTTTGTTAATTGTAATTTTTAACTATTCCGACTCAAAAGGTTGTCGACCCCTGGTATAAGTGGTCTCTGTGTCTAGTGGACACCTGTTATATAGCCATGTTAAAGATTACTTAAAGATTATCGGGAACGTCAGGTTTTCCACAGGGCTCTATTCTAGGTCCGTTCCTTTTTCTGGTTTATATTAATGATTTGCCGTATTTTATTAGCAAACATGCGGAAATTGTACTTGTTGCTGATGACACATTTTTACGGTTTAAGAAGAACTTTATTTGTCATAAAGATATTCACTTACTGAGAAATCGTAACATAAAAACATTATAATATGGGGCGTAGGTACAAAAAGTTATGTTATGTCTTTAATATTTAAAACTGAAAGAATTAATCAAATTTTGACGATGTAAACAGTGCGTTGTCCCATGTATCGCATTGGTTTACAATAAACAACTTAGTTCTAAATGCCAAAAAAACGAAGTGTACAGAGTTTGCTCTACCAAATGTGCAGAAGGTAGGCAAAATCCTTAAATTAAATAACGAAACATTGCCTATGGAACAATCCACAGTTTTTTTGGGTGTCACCTTAGATTAGCTTCAGTGGGGCGCCCATATATCGGTGCTCGCAAGTAAACTTAGTAGGTCTGTCTACGCTTTTAGGAAGATAAGACTGATTACTGATGTAGAGAAAACTAGACTTGTTTATTTTGCCTATTTTCATAGTCTTAAGTCTTACGGTATCATCAGCGGACATTGATTCAATATTTATATTACAGAAAAGAGCAATCAGAGCTATATACAGATTAAAATCCCGTGAGTCATTAAGAGAAAAATTTAAAGAAATTGGTGTATTCACCGTAGCCAGTCAGTATATATATATATATATAATAATTCAGTATTTATCCAAAAAAAATTAAATATGTATAAGCAGAAAAGTGATAGACACAATCATGAAACAAGAAATAGGCATAATCTGGTTGTATTTTCATATCATCTTCAAAGGGTTCAGCGTTCCTTTATGGGGCTTGGAGTTCGTTTTTATAGTAAGATTCCTAAGTTGATACGCGAGTTGCCCATTGGAACTTTTAAGCGTCGCATTAAAAGACAACTTATAGGCAAAGGATATTATAGTATAGATGAGTACTTTAATGACAAGGATGCCTGGAAATAATAGTGTCGAAACCAGTTCTGCACAGGTTTAAACTTTTGTAATTACCATGTATTGTTTAAAAGATGTGTTGAGAAGTTTCTTTCGCCATTTCTTCTCTTCATTGTTAAAGCACCGTTTCGAAACTGTAGTAGAAGCAAAAAAATGACGTCCATGAGTGTATTTACTGAATATTATAGTTTTTTTTATTTTATTCACGTATTTTATTATAATTTTTATTTGTTTTCCATTATGGTTTTATTGTTAATATAGATGTTGATAATTGAACAGGAACAAATATTGGCCCAGTTTGCGCATTGTTTAAATATTGTGACGTGTGCTGCTTACTGTACATTGTGATGTATGCTGTTTACTGTATGTCTACGGCTAGGCTTTGCCTTAGTTGATTATCTTAATATTTTTGCCGTATTGGGGTGGCTTAGAATACTACCCCCAATCCCATGCTAGCAGAACAGGGTGTCGTAAGAGGCGACAGAAGCCAGCCTGCTTGGTGGTAGGGCTTCGCATGAGGATTGTATTATCAGTATTTTTATTCGTGTTCCGGCTGGGTGCTTGAGAGCCAGTACCTTCTTTCTAACCTTCTTTTCATTTCCTGGCCGACAACGCATCAGTGATACCTTTGGTCTTGCTGATGTCCATGGGCGACGGTGACCACTTACCATCAGGTGGCTCGTCTGCTCGTTTGTCGTCAATTACCATAAAAAAAAGTACACTAAGTGGGTCAAAAGTTTATGTTCATAAACATGTTATTATGATATTTATTTTGCTTTCATGCTGTGGTCTCATTTAAATGCATAATACCTTAGGAAAATTAATGATAGAATCAAAGCAGTAGTTGAAAGGATATCAAATGCTTATTTAGAGTGGTTAACTATTGACGCCGATTGAGAATTCCATTATTTAATACTAATAATATTGTTAAAATTGTTGAATAACGCACAGATATCTTCTTTCTATTTGAAGGAGGCTTTTAGTATTCACTATTGCCCAGCCATGACAAATGTCCAGCTTTATTTCGTGATATTATCTTTTTATTCTGATTCCTAAACTACATAAGTGAAAAATACCAAAGAGACTGTCCACTTAATATATAATATTATAAGCAGCTGCAGCCAATAAACTGCCAGAATTTCTAAGCATGGTAGCTGTTTTTTCCTATACCTGGGATGGCAGTTAGTGATGTCCATATTTTAATTAGAAATAAAACTGTAATATTCTCTGAGTTGGATACAGTTGGAAAACAATTTAAATAAAATGGTAATTTTATAAATAAAAATAAATGTGCCACAGATAAGAGAATGATTCAGGACGCGATACAGTGATGTGACACTTGATAAATTAGAGACACCAGCGTGGTGATGTAGGTAGGCGTCTACTTGTAACAGAACTTGCTGCACGGTTTTTTTTCCTCTTCGTGTTCTCGAATTTTATGATCACCATCGGCTCACATCGGGATCTAGGCTGTCCACGACCACACCTCAATCTGATAGAATGCTAGCGAGCAATTTGACGTTGCGTCAAGATTAAATATCAGATCTATTTTACCTCAGCGTACCGTCGACACTCATTAAAATAAAGATTCTAGTCCTGCTATGCTGTATTATTGAATATAGTTTGGGAAGCTTAATTCAGGTATGTGTGATGGGATGGAAGGAATTTGGAAATGGAGTTCCATCCAGTTACAGAGTTACCGGTGGCAACAAATGTAATCCGTGTTTTCGCGTTTAGTTGTAATTCTGTTACTCCAGTAGCATTATTACTAGGTAAGGATACCAAGCGGTTTCGATTGCTGTATTCGAAATATTGTTTGTAACGACTGCTCTGTGAGTGTGCTGGCTTTCACCGCAAAACCTATATAGTACAGAAAATTGCGGCATATTATTACGCTCCTACTTGGTCTGTCGAACGAACCAATTTCTCGACCACTGCGTTACAGTAGCGACAATAATCAACATGTTTTTGCTCACCTTTATCTCTAATTTATATTTGGCAAAATTCCCTGTCCGTTCGTTGACCGACACATATAAAAAGTAGGATGTTGACGTTCGATCTCTGTCCCGCGGTCACTTGCAATAAACATTATTTTTAGTGACAATTGAAAGCTTTAGTATACAAAACAAATGCCGGTAGTGAGAGTGACAACAGAATATTAATAGTTGTTACCGAGCCGGTTGTAGGCATTTATTGGGAGAGCTACGAAACGGAAAGTGTCTTTTTACTGTTTGAATAATGACATCGACCAGGTAAACTGTTATCGTCGCATTTAAACAAATATATATGAATCAAAACTCGTCCACGGTACGTCAGGAGCCGAATGGGTTATCCGCTAGTATTATACACGGTAACGAGTTGTGGAGATCCATGGGCCGCATTGATCACTTACTGTCGGACTTATCCGATCGTTTGCTTGTATTGACATAAATAACGACCCTTTCTTTTCTCCTTAAGTGTATTTTTTTCGTAAAAAGTAATAGTAAAGGTTGGAAGTTATTGTATTTATCTGTAGAGACATTTTACAAACTGTAATCTATTTAATATCCCGGACACAATTCGAAGCAGGTCCCGTTAGGCGTTGTGAGCTCGACAATAAAAGCACGGGAAGTCTAGAGCAGACGGCGGGCGACCTCGATGCGAGAGCAGCCGTGCGCGTGCGCACGCTCTATACCTAATATTATTTTTACATGTTTCCAACTATCGCTGTTTCTATGCCTAAACGAGCCGACGAACGCGTGATTATTCGATGTAGGCGACGAGTATTAAAAAAAAATTCAAATATCTTCGTTTTTGTTTGTATAATGAGTTGAAAAATAAGGTCGTAGGTAGGTCAAGTCCTACTAGATTAATGCCAACTTTTGTAAATAATTTATAGTTCGTTGATTTAGTAAATATCTCTTAGCTGTGGCAAATTTTAGATAAAAGCAGATGATCTTCAAAGCGATCACTTTCAAGAAGCTTCTGCATCATTCTAGGTAAATTCTGTTCTAGGTAGAACATGTCATTGCTTTAATATCGCTAAAGATTTTTGGGCTATATCAAGGCATGGTTTACTTACTTTTTGTTGTCTTAGATAAGTTGGCGCATGCTTCAGTACCACTTGATGGTAAGTGGCGTTGTCTATGGTTCTAGATGGTTTTCACGGTACGAATAATGCATATCCGACGACTCCATAGCCCAGTTGGTAGTGACCTTGCTTGCTGAGCGAGGGGTCCCGGGTTCGATTCCCGGCCGGGGCGGACATTTATGTGACAGATAAATGTTTGTTCTCGGGTCATGGGTGTTTGTGATGTCATATTTGTGTATGTCCATGCCACACGCAACACATGGAACCCTAGTGCGGGGGGGTGAGTGTGTAAACGTTTATGTTTTTAAACGTTTATATCAAGGCGAAATAAATAAAAAAATAACGTTCTAATATATATGTAACGTAAACGAAAACTTGTCTACGGTGAGTTAGTAGTCAAGTGGGTTCTCCGCTAAGATCTTAAACGGTAACGGGTGGTGCCTTTGCTGCTATGGAGATAGGTGGAGGCTAATTGTGTGAACACACGTGAACAAGTTATTTATTGTTACATCAGTCGGCAGGATCGCGTGTAGAGTGCGGGTAGCCTTGTAAATGGCAAAAGCTTGTGGAATTCCTTCAGTGGTCGGCCTCAGTTCGCAGACCTTTCACCCAACACGGATTTTGATTGATATTAAATAGCCTAGCGCCACGTGTGCTCGACGAGAGCTGGTTTTGTAAAAAATAAATGGGGCCTCGCAATCGTAAATTGATCCGCGCTTATGGTTGAACTTCTCGTTACGTTGATTTATGTAGCTCGCTAGGCTGTCCGGATTTAAAGGTTGCTTGCTTTTTATAGCTTAAGCGTCGATCGACTGATGATGGAAAAACATGATTGATATTTCAAACAAAGAATAGAATCGCAGCTGTGTACACTTATCTTAATCAAATTACATTAGTCAAACCTTGACTTGGCTTCACTTGGCATAAAAGATTTTATGCTCAGATATAATTTCTTACGTGGCTTTTACTCATTTAATTGAAAATATTTTATCCTAGTAGCAAATAAATGTAACACGGCATCAATGGTCGCTTTCACTGCCAATGCAGGAGGATGTTAAAAAGTTATCTTCGTGTTAAAGATTGCCCCAAATTAGTGAATTACCTAATGTTTTTTACAACCGTTGCATTTGGCTGTATCCATGACGTGGTCATTACATAAATAACATATATTTTGCGTAACTATTTTGTAATAAATAGGTAAAAGTTCCCGGTTGATCATTTCCATACAGCATAATACGTGACTTAAATATTCCTTAATCGTATACACACTTTGATTTATTTATCGAGTGTTTGGCTTGTCTGTATATTAATTATTTCGTTACATGCATGACATTGATGCATATTATATTTCAGGGTTAGATTTTAAAATGATCGCTATGAAATGATCACCGTTAAGTTTTGGTTTGTCGTTCAGATGCAGAAGTATGATATCATGACTTCATAACATCAGTGTTCAGTGTAAATTCACACACAGTGTAAGAGCAAGCACTTGAGGACAGGTACTCATTATCGTGCTAAAGTATCTGGTTTGACTCCCGAGTAGAAATGACACTAACTACGTTCCTCGAATTTCAGAATCCCGGGAATTAGGTAGTGTTTATGTGGGATCGTTTCATAACGTATACATACACACACACAGTCCCAGGTACCCATATCCATAGGGAAGGAATCTAAATGAATGGGTTAAACTCGTGTTATGCAAGCGAAAGTCACGCCCAAGGCGCATTGCACCCATCGCCCGCAGCCGGCGTAAACAAACGCTCACGATTTATTGCGAGAACAGATTGTGCTGTTTATCTTTTTTATCAATAAAACGAGTGTTACTGCCGCGTCTTCTGCATCTGCAGCTTTCACTGAGCCGACATGTACGCTTCGTATATCGTGAACCTTATGTGAACTTTTGCAAACTTCTCAATCAGTTTTTAAGAGAAGCGAATGATGACCAAGGTTGTTGCTGCAGTTAAGTGGATGCGGTGGTCACTTATTATATGCCATGAATATACTATAAGCATTCGTAAAAAACATACGTATCTACTTTGAGTCTCTGAGGACATAATAAGGGCAGGTGATACTTGGGTCGCTTCTATTATCTAATAAACTAGTTATATTATCTAGTTCTCCACGAATAACACAAAACAAGTTTTTGAACATATTGGGCAAATGTTTCTGCAATTTGTGGGAGATCTGCAGCCTTTGTAAACAGTTGACGTACGAGCAAATGTAAACGTACCACAGTCCATAACACTGAAGGCTCATCCTCGATGCGTTGTAGATCAAAGTGGAAGCCGGAATCCCGCTCATTATTGGACACTGAAATCGATCACAAAGCAACATTACACATTTAAGTTGATTTTAGAAAGAAGGTGGTAGCTAGTCAGGTGAGATAAACGTGTAAACCCTACCAATCCTACAAACTGGGTGGACCGTTCGTGAACTACGATCTGGAAAGGTTGAGTTAGGCTCAGCAGACCCATTGTTGCGGGTGTCGTGGGTATAAAACCATCAAGACTGCAGAACAAACAGTTACTTGCGACGAGTCATTAGTATAACTGGCCTACGTGGTCACTACCAACTGGGCTACAATAATTGTTCCAGATTGGTGTTGAGATACTCCTTATTCTTGATCTAGTTCTCGGTTCAATTACGTCGTCTCGTTGAGTTTGAGAATTGGCACTGTTCGTGATCCATGTCCACGAGTTGCGAGGAACAGTCGCCCGACCTGAGTTGCTCCATCTGTATAACGTAATTTTATGTTACTGTCGTATGGAGCGAAAGGAGAATCTGAAATATAAATGGAAACAAATAAACGGTTCCCAGATATGTGTATCTGCTGTAAAGGTACATATTAACGATCGCATTCATTATGCAACTCCAGTTACGTAAGGAGGCACATTGCATTCGGAAATAAACAGTCTACGGCCATCGGCAGCGCGACGCGGCGTGGTGTGTATCGGTGTGACGATAAGATTCCATAAGTAACTTCTATAGAAATCATCTACCCAATACTTCGTCTGTCGAACGCTCGCCACTGAGATGGTTTAATGATTTCTCGGAATAGTGTCAGTGCCATCGGCAGGAATTAATACGGTTCATATTCACGTGCATCATTGAAGAACCGAGTAGTTGGAATAGGTTAAAGTTCTTGCTACCACTAATTGAAACATCTTTTCATATGTCACTTGAAATTGCTGTTTCGCAGAGAGAAAGGAGGCGGGTTAAACATAAATAGTAAAATGTTTTTATGCGGAACATAAACTCGTAAGCTCTGAAAAACTTGCTTAGAAACAAGCAGTAACTCGCCTTGGACATCCAACTATTTTGGAATCTTTTTTATTACTCCTGAGCCCCGCTAAGAGTGCTCGTAAAAGACATCCACTGCCGAAAAGTAACAAATATAGGGTCGTCGACTCGGATTATAGCCGGCCTACGTCTAGACTATGTGCTATGATCCGATAGGTATGTTAAGATAGATCATCCGTCGGATGACTGAGCTAGGATTTATACCGGACCGACGTAATCTACTGAAAGATAAATTATACGAGCCTGAGATTTCGTTGGCCTTGTAATTTTTGTAGTGATAAGTTTTTATGCGAAAGGACAAATTAATAAAGCTTTATATGTTGTTTCTCATTTTATTACTTCAGTATCGTGTTAGATAGACGATACGATTTCCTTGGAATTCATTGTGTGGAAACATATATATATTTCCCTTTTTGTATTACCTAAATTAAAAATTAATATCATAGTTAACATAACACTTTGCTTAAATTGTATTCCAATTTTTCATACATGTTCCATCCGTATGCAATAGTCGCAATAAAATGGACAATCCGCTTGTTGACTTGTTTTCCAGAGTCGCCATGATTTATGTAACTTTATTGGCGTTATATGTATAGTTTTAAAAGAACCGAACTATTTATAATTTGTAGTAGCATTTCGTTAACTCGTTACCTTGTCGGGCAGGCTACACGAAGAGATCGAGCACTTCTACATGTATATGTCGCCGTCGGAGACCGAGCACCTGGTGCGCACCACCGTCGTGAACCGCATCCGCAGCGCCATTCTCGCGCTCTGGCCGCAGGCGCGCGTCGAGGTGTTCGGCTCCTTTCGCACCGGCCTCTACCTGCCCACCAGCGACATCGACCTCGTGGTTATCGGTGAGTCTCGCTTACGTATCACTTTCAGGGACATTTCCATTTTTCATCCATTCCATTCAGTTCCATTTTTTGAGTGTAAGCTACTTCATCAATACTTCAGGCCAAACGTCTTTACCGCCCAGTTTAACTGTTGAGTGGTACTCGTGGATGGTCTTAAAGTTCTTTGGCTGCCTGAGTGGTTCCCCTCCGTCTTAGTAATGTGTTTAGCTTGCAGGGACAATACATAAAAGAACCTGATGTTTTTTCTTCAAACATTGCAGGAGGTAGTTGGAGGTAGTTGATCTGATGATGATCTATGTGCCGGGGGACGAGAAACGTACGTTATATACACGTGTGTTGTGTTTAGTTAATAAATACTAGGTCAATATCAGGACCAGTTATCCAGGATGTTTGTCTGGTAATGAGTAGGAATAGTGGCAACAAGTAACATAACATACATTGTTACTTACGTCAATCTTTGATAAGTAAAGAAACTGTAATCTGTGATCGATTTCGATCTGTCTTTCAATTTAATAGTGATGCTCATTGGATCTCCTAGATTGTGTCCTACACGTTCGATTGCCCCCCAACATGTTTGATGTTCTAACAATCTGACGGAACAATAATTCTTCGTGTACTTCGCTGATATTTCTGCGTGAGCCATATATTTCACAAAGTCTATTCGCTACTGAAAAATTCTTATTCGCGGTCGATGATGATGATTCTACTTACCTTGGATAGATTTCCGCGTCTTATTTATATATGCGTCTTTTTGCATGCGCATGTGTCTTATAAATGGTTTCTTGGATCGTTCGTGTGTGTTGACGGTACGTGAACGTGGAATTGAAGATCATTGTTTACCATTGTGCTATTAAGATTTATCAAGTGAAATAAAATCAAGTGAAATAGACTCGCACGCACACTCACATACAGTTCATTGTGAATTGTGACATATAACCAAGATTTGAGAACAAATATGTATATGACACATAGGTAAATGTCTACCCCGTTCATTAAGACTTCTTTCGCTCAACAAGCCGTGTCACTGGGGTCACTGCCTTCACTTACTGCGAAAGTTACTGGAAAATGTGCTTTATCATTGAGGACCTCCTGACGCTCCTTTATTTGTGTATTCTTATTTAGTGTAATTAACAATGTTACTTCAGTAACACTGGATAATAATACTCGTTGGCATTCGAATAATTTATGAGACGAAAACTGATCATATAAAATTTGCCTTTGAGATTGAATGTTCGGGTCAAAAATGTGAAGAATATGCTTTCAATTAACTCTTGTTTTCCTTGAAACTTCTGTGATGTTCTGGAAAATGTGATAAGCTTTATTGCACTCGATTGGGATGAACTAATAACTTAAATCGATGGATTAAACAATATCGGCGGTGAATTTGTCGCCTAAGTATTAGTTCGTTGTTGTTCACGCTAGTTCTTCATACATTATCGGATCTTTCTCGTGTTATATCCAAAGTTGTAATGAGCAGTGTGTCAGTACTGACAGCTACCAGTAGCAGTAGTTATCAACAGCTTGTCCAATCAGGAACTGATATATCGTTTCAGATTACATGAACGTAAACAAATACTCAGAACCGTACTTCGCGGCCTTGTGATGAATGTACCTCACCGATCTATCCCAGCGTTGATCTGTAATATTAAATTGCAAATAAATCTGTGTCGAGTTTTGTTGTCTTTAACGTTCATTGTCAGGACTACTTATCGAATCGTGATGTAATCTAATCGATGTGTTTAAAAGAGTCGACGTTTTGTTATTCAGTATAGAAATTCTGCTACCTCTTAAACTTTTCTCCTCGTAATAATATATTAGTACAGTATATGACATAAAAAAACCTTTGCTATTGAATTAGAAAGGCGTTTCAACGTCTTAAAGCAATACTGTACTTACTTGATTGCTACTTTTCTAGACCCAATATTCAAAACAAAATACTTCGGAGTCGTTGAAACGGATAGAGTCCGACAGAAGATTCTTTTGGAATCTATAAAAATGTGTTGCGAAGAGTCCTCCAGCAGCAGTTCATGTTAATCACCGGTCAAAAAAGTAGAACAGTAAAGACAGAGGCTGCTGTATCTTGCGGAATTCATAACACGTTCTGGGGTTGCTTTTACGTGGGGGGCACTAAAAGTTTCCGGAATCGATAATAAAAAAATACTATTAATGATCAAACATGAATTTATTGTTTCTCAAAATACACTCGCGTGCTCAAAATACAGTCGATTCGGTTAATCGACTCACCCATACAAAATAGATAAACAGTGTGTTTTTATTTAAAAAAAAAAAAGTTTATAAAAGGTATTTTTTTATTAAAGCCTATTCTTTTACCTTTAAATTAACACATTTATCATTTTAATCCAATCACCACTTTGGAAAATATCGTGGCATGAACGTAAGTGCGTAAAATTTACTGCTTACAGTACTAACGAGTTGCGCTATGCCACCCCCTATATAAACCCCCGTAAGCAACGCACTCTTATCAGTCGCTTATCAGAAGTTGACCTGAACACATTTCCGCAAGATACGATTACTAGTTCGCCGCCACTATGGATACAAGACCAGAAGAAGTCGCCCAAGTTATCCTTTTGGTACAACAGGGCTTAAGCCAGCGAGAAGTCGCTCGTCGACTAAATCTGAGCCAATCTGCTGTATCCAGGGTATACAGAAGGTTCCAAGAGACAAATTCTTACTCTAGGAGGCCAGATAACAGTCAGCGGCGGCGTACTTCTGAGAGAGACGACCGTTTTATCGTCTCTACAAGTCTCAGAAATCGCCATCTCACCGGTGTTGCTGTACAGCAGCGGCTTAGAGATGTTCGTGGAATTGCTGTCAGTCAATGGACCGTTAGAAGACGGCTAAAAGATGCCAACCTGACTCCAAAACGGCCCGCCAGAGGGCCCAAATTGACTACAGCCCACCGACAAGCTCGCCTTGCATTTCCTCGCGAACACATCGGTTGGACGGCTGAACAATGGTGATCGGTCCTGTTCACTGACGAGTGCAGAGTGTGTCTGCATGGCAGCGATAGGAGAGCTCGAGTCTACCGGCGTCCAGGGGAGCCGTTTTCGCAATGTTGTTTCGCCGAAACAGTGTCCTATGGCGGTGGTTCGTGTATGATGTGGGCGGGCATTTCTGTCGAAGGAAATACAGCTCTTGTTTTCATCCCTAGTGGAGGCCGAGGAGGCGGTCTGACTGCAGACCGATATGTGGAAGACGTTCTCCTTGAACACGTCTTTCCCTATGAAGGCTTCATAGGAGATGGCTTCCTTCTTATGCACGATAACGCCCGCTGCCATACAGCACGAATCACACGTCAGTTACTGGACGAAGTTGGTATTGAGACCATGGACTGGCCGCCAATCAGCCCTGATCTCAATCCTATGGAACACATATGGGACGAGCTAAAACGCAAAGTGCGGACTAGAAATCCAGCGCCTGCAGACGTTGTAGAGCCAAAGACAGTGCTCGAAGAGGAGTGGGAGGCTCTCCCTCAAGATCTGGTAGTAAGGATTATCAGGTCGATGGGGAACCGTCTTAGAGCTGTTATTA
>PDGT01000159.1:33324-57824 GCA_003671415.1 Megathymus violae | reverse complement strand
GGAGCGACGGGCGCGGGGGGTGCGCGGACCTCTCCTCCGCCGCTATCGGCCCTGCAGTGCTCATCCCCGACGCCGCGTCGCGTGTCCGCGCACCAGTCACTCATCATACACCACATCACTAGCAACTCCGACTTCAACAACATCCCCTCAGGTATAAAAACATATCTTCGAGTACAGAACAGCTTACCATTAGATATATAGGAAGAGTCTTAAAACTTTAAAATAACTCTATCTATCGACTGCACTTGCTAACTTTGCCCTGGGGCATGACTGATGGCGATACTCGCTCTTGAAACTAAGGACTGCTCATGATATTTTCCCATTAGCGGACTTATTCCACTTATTCCACTCGTCCGGTGCAGTAGATGGCTTGCGAGATGGAATGACAAGCTACAGAGCTGCGAGCGGCACCGCATGATGAATCCTACCTTATGGTATCTCCGTATCTTTGCCATTGACTTAATATTTTATATTGTTACAGGCGTAATGCAGCAGCGTTACGGTGGCGCTGCCGCGCCCCCCAGCGGCAATAACAACAACAATAATAATAACAGCAGCAACAACAACAACCACGGCGGCGGCGGCGATGGCAAGAACCGGCCGCGTTCCTTCAGCTCCAAACAGCGGCGATACAACGGCTCGCCCCCCTCGCGCTCGTACCGCGGGGGCGGTGAGCGCCACAAGAAGCGGCGGAGTCAGTACGCGCAACCGACGCAGCGATGATACAGAGGACCCGCGCCGAACAGGCGCAGGTCCCGGCGCGCTAAAGACACATAGTGTAGTGTAGTGACCGGCCCGCGTGGTGGACGATTTGCATTGATCTCTGGGTCTCAGTGGGTCTCAGTGGTGTTTTAGTGTGTTTTATGATCGAGCCAACTGTGGTTGAAGACATGTTGAAGATTGGCGAGAGGTATGTTGGATATCTGCCGTAGCGACTGTCATCAGTGAGAATTGCAATCGGACGTGAATGAGATTTTATTGAAGTGACCGTTAGTTAGTGTCAATAGGTATCAGAATAATTACTATGAGTCTCGATCGCTTGTACGTTGAGATGTCTTGAGTATTTACTGCTGTGCATGAAGGTGAAATAATAATATTAGCTTGAAGAGTGCATAGTGGTAGTGGTTAAGGCAAACTGCACTCTGAGATTAATGACCTAATAGGTAATAAATTATCATTTAACTATTTTGATTATCGAGTTATTTTAAGGGACAATGTGTGGTGGAGTAAGAAAAGGTGTTGTGTAAAAAAAATGTTTAGCATGAACCTGTAAATGCTTCAGTCGAGCTATTATATTGTGTGTTAAGTTATGAAGAGTGTCTAACTGTGTTGGGTCTGTGTGACATATTTGTATATAACCCAAAGTAAAGTTACGTAGATGGGAAGCTATATTATGGAACCAAAAATGTATAACAAAAAGGCTTTAGTGAGAAGGTAAAAGGCATGTTGAGTTACTGCTATTGTGTTTAAGGTGGGTTGGTACTTTGTTATGTGTTCTGACAGGGTCTGTACCAACACAGCCTATACACCAGTCTGAAGAAATACATACCCAGTTGGTTAGGAATACCATCACCACACAGTATATTGTATAGCATGAAGTTTTATAAAGGATACTTCTTAGAAGTGTGGCTCATGAAGGCTTCGTACATGATGGTGGGTATGGGCACTCGTGTCATTTGTACCAAGCGCACGTGTCATTGTGTACAGTCTCAAAAAAGACCTCAGGGCTTGTGGAAACTAAAACATTAGTGTAGAAATAAGTTGTGAACCACAAATTAATAGAAATATAATAGACTGATGGTGAGTTTCTCAAAACACACTGATACAATATTGTGATTTTAGTAGTTACTGTAGATACTCCAATATGCATTGACATAGACAGGTACAGATGGCAGGTTGGTAGATGTAAATTCAATTCATACTTGTGTCGCCTGGCCACCACCGCTGAATCAGACAGTTACTTGTTCAGGTTATAGACAGAGGTAGTTAAATGTCTAGTTGTAAATGTTTTGTATTTTTAGATGATAAAGTTTGTAATCAGTAGACCGACGGTCTTAATCTGCAGATAGTGTAATCATGTGTTTAGTGTAGACGTTTGTCGATCGCGTGCTGGGGTTTGTGCGGTACGACATTTGAGTTAAATTTAAAGGTATTGTACATATATATGATTGTTACTTTGGGAAATGATCATTTGAATGTTTCAGTAGCTGTACTTTGGCAGTTTTATTGTTATATTTTTATTCCCTTCATATTTCTAAAGGTGTAGAGGCTTATGATAAACTTAATTTATAATTTGACTAGGAATTGTGTAATTGTAACTTTGGTCAGTGATTTTCATTGTATTGAGTGTTGAGTAGATGGTGATTCACTGCGTTTAAAACTCACTTCAAAAGGAACTCTTTGCATTGTACTTGTTTTTTTATATAATATACAGTATGAACAACTCTTGTGTACGTTCGACAAACGCTACTCCACAGCGCTTTAATGTATAATGAAATCTGCAATCCTTGCCTTATCTAAACTAGCAGTAACTGAAAATGTATGTTTTGAGTTTAAGAATAAGGGTGTGTTTTGCATAGTGGTGTATCACTGACGTTAGGGCCGCTCCGTGTCCCATATAGGTGGACCTTGGCGCTAGACGAGCCGGACTGACGGTCCGATTGACAAGTACAGTTTGGACAGAGTACAACGGTGAATTCGATGTGTTGGTCGCTTGTGTGTTTGGTTATAAAGATAACTATTTGATTTTTTTTATAAATCATGGGCCATGCTGATTTGGCTGCACCATGTGGTTCCATTTCACAATTGCCAAATGTACTGTACTGTTTAAGAAACAAAAAGCAGACAGAGCAGTATGTTATTATGGTCATATTTCAAAATAAAATGTAAGTGTCATAACCTTGAATAATTAATCAAATGTATTTAAATGACAAACATTTGTAGTGATGACGTGTATAAAGGTATAAATAAATAAAAATAATTGTAATGTCATACATACCGATCAAACAGCGTAAACACAAATAAAACTCAGCATGTCAATCGAACCTCAAATTTGTAGAAGTTTAATACTTGCCGACTTGTGGGAGGGGCAAATATTACAATTTGTGTATGTTAAAGTTTTTTGAATTGTGTATATTTTATATGGCAAAAATCAGAAAATGAAGAATTTACACCGTTTACCAGGAATGGTATTTTCAGCTTTGATCCAAGCTGTGCAGCTAAGATATATATCGATGTCAGACTCAGCTCAGAGTGTACGTCTGCTATCATCAGACAGACATCATCAGACAATTTTAGAGATTTGACTTTCATACCATGTAGTCTCAGAAAGAAGCAATATTGAATCCGTCCAGAACTATACAAGTCTCGGTGGTGTTGTGTTGTGTTGTGTTATGTTGTGTTATGTCGTGTTGTGTTGCAAGCAGTCGAGATTGCCCTTCGACCGCAGTAAGTGATCAACGTAAATACTGCTCTGTTGGCCGCTCGTACATGTTAGACACGCGTACTTAATTAACTACTGCATATGTAGGTGTTGTCAATCAGCTGTTCGATGGTCAGTGTTCAAGTTACCGTCGGATTACCATCAACGCTTCCGACAGGCGTCCGATGGAACGCACTCCCAGTTTTATTTGTGACTAGATGTAGTCCGTGACTTCGCCGCCGCGTATCCTTGCTGTTTGAGAGCACCATGCCGCGAGCCAGTGACGAACTTTGTAACTCCAGTCCTCTTCAATAGTTTTTAATATTCGCTATACTTTGCAAAAGTGAAAATCACTTCAAAATTCCTTCAGTCGTTTTTACGCGAGAGTCGTACAAAGATAGAAAAAGCCAAAAATAAAGAAATAACTTAAGTATTCGAGTTAGGAGACTAAGCAAATCACACTTGGAATATTTTTTTAATTATTTTAACATACAAACACGGACTAGTTACAGTTTTAGACGTTGCGGCCAATGTGTGTGTTTCTAGATAATGTCAATATATAAGTCTTCGTTGTAATTTATGTACGTACGTGTGAAAGGATATAATTTAAACTGTTTGATGTATTCACTACAAGATATTTCATGTCGTAGACGTAACGAGATGAACTCGGTCGCGCTTTCAAACTCACATTTAAAATCATTTAAATGTATTTTATTAATTAGGGATGTTATGGATATGAAATTTCGGATTTGGATATGGATATATGAAAAATCTTTTACGGGTTTTGGATACGGTGACGGATATGAAATTATTTCGGATTATCCGATTGTTTCGGGTAATTTCGGTTACGGATATTACATGATTTGAAGATTTACGAGTGGGAAAAAAATATAATGTATCCCTGTAAATACATTATATGTATGTGACTTAATTTATGGTTTTATGGTATTATAATCACAGAGAAAACGGCAGTCTTGAAAATTAAATAACAAAAACTGTCTAAAACGGAGTGATGCGGCTAGTGTATAGCGTAGACTCTGCAGGCGAAAGCCTGTCATAACGTGTTCTATTTATATTTTGCCCCTGTCCGAAATTATCCGAAACTGTTTTATCGGATTCGGTTACGGTTTCGAATATATTTTTTATTTCGTACATCCGATATATTCGGTCGCGGTCACGGAACTCCATAACATCCCCGTTAGCGACACACATGTGCACGTCACTTCGTATTACTTGCCGTTTTGTAATTGTACACGACAGGCGGAGAACGGAGCGTTAAAGTAATCCCGTCTTTGTTATCGATGTGTTCATCGATACTGTAGCAGCCTACGTTGTCCAAGCCGTGCCGTGACGCCGTGTCGGAGCATTGCTGTGGAGAAACGACGCTTTGACCGCGTGTCGGATGTGTCACCTCCTGCACGAAACGTGACATCGGCCGGCAGGGAAATCCCCGAGCTTTCGGCTTATTTTATAGGTTCGTTGAGACGTCATATTTTTAGACCAATTTATTTATGATTGTCAATTATTTATTCATGAGTTCTCGTCGAAACAGAGTAGATATTTATTTTTAATTAATCGCCGATGTAATCGCGGCGTTACGTATTTGATGTGAATAAATTGCTCGTGTATTCATCTATACACTAGCGGCCGGGCCCGACTTACTGAACGATTATGATGATTTTGATGAAAATATATTCTGATATATAGCCTATGTCCATCCGGCATAATGTACCTATCAGATGGTAAGAGAATCTTTCAAACGGCTGCCGTGGTTCCGGAGATCACTTTCGATGCAATCAGTGTCGTTATGACGTCGTGAAGTCGTGACGGTGTCGCGTCGTCGAACGTGACGTGTTACCTGTATGGTCAATGTAAAATGTTTTAACGGAGTGAAATTTCACTTTTAAGATTTTTATTAAATATAATTTTACTAAACTCACGTTAAACCGTGCGTATATATATATAACTAGGTGGTGTAAGATATAGTTCCTTTGCGGCCGGTCGTTCTTATGTTTTGTTACTTAACTTTAGATTAATCGGATGTACCATTTTAAGAATTAGACAATTTTGCGAAGACCAATCCTGCCGAACGAGGGGTTCAGGGTTCGATGTCGGTGGAGGTGATCGTTCACGTGACGGATCTAAAAAATTTGATTGTCAGTTAGTTGCATGTCTGGTAATTGGACAATGCTTTTGTTTAGATTAATCTATAATCTGTGATTTAGCTCCGCCCGCGACACGCCTTGGCAGGCAGCTTGTGACAACTTAGGTGGAAGTGGTCAATATTATGTAGTCACGTTCAAATTTAAAATATGCACGTATTGACAAAAGGAATATTTAATCAGAACTTCCAGTCACAGCGCCGAGACCATTGTCCAACCGAGTACCTGAACTTACGATTTGCGCGCAGTGCCGGCCGGCCGGTGTTTGTTAATTTATAAAACAAAATGTTCACATTGTAATATAGAGTAACGTTACCTTTGGACGTGATTCGTTAGATAGGCTCAGTAACAATTTATCTAAATAGTTTGCTAGACGTAGATTTAACAGATGTTTATGTAACCGCGTCGACGAATTGACGCTTAAATCTGTCTCTTCACCTCGTATAGTAACATTCGTATAAATTGTTATGGGAATGCGTTGTGACGCCCACGTGTACACCAGGACGACATTATGAAGCGCCCCTCACAAGTTGTATCGCATGTAACGGTAACTATCACAGATCTATATAGATTCAAAAGATATTAGTTGTCGCCGTGGAGCCGATAACGTCGGCCGGTACCCTGCCCGAGGTGACCGCCCACAGCTGCAGCGAACATCGCTACAATCAGAATATCTGTTGAGACCTTTCGCTCGTGGCCGGTGCGACATTATGTCGTACGTTTTATCCATAGAGTCGAAGCAATGTTCGATACGGTGATACGGCGGTGCGCAAAGGTAAGGTCACGATCACATCGGAAGCTCGACCGTTGTATTGTACGTTTAGTACTTACAACGCGCTGACGGTGTACCGGCCGGGTGTTCCGTGGATTTGGCCTTAGCCTTGTGCTTTCTAAACGTACTCGGATCGTATCGAATCGATGTCGCAATCGAACATGCGCGAGAGGTCTAACACAACAATCTTGTAACTTCAGTCGTCTCCAGGGCGACATATTTAAAATAACTGTATGCCTTTGTCGAAGAAATTAATGTTCCTATATGTGTGTAGCATTAGTTGGTATGTTATCCTTGAAAGCTGTTAATTTTAATTATCGCCGAAGGTCACTTGATCTTTTATCTGGTTGTACTTCTATTTTTATAAAACTGGCGTAGCAATCCGAGTGTCACTACCGACATTTAAATATGCTTTTATCTAAAGGATCAAAAAGAAATTGTTGTGTTTACATTCTCTTTCTGTACGTTCGTTATACCATTAGTATAGATGACATTTCGTTGATAAAGACTATATATAATATTTGATATTTACTCAGTAATTTACTGGCATGTATCCCACTATAGGGAAACTATAACGTCTGAAGTTTAATAGATGTTCCGGTATTGAGTTTGCTTTTTTGAGGCGTTCATTTAGCTAGCTATGCTGAACGACTCGCTTTTTCCAATCGAGTGTCGATAACTAGTAGTTTGTGAGCGCACTGCCATTGAATACTTTCCAATGTGTCTCAAAAAGGTATTTGATCAATTTAAATTGTATTTTCATAAACATCCAAAAGTAAACGACTTTAACGACTGAAGTGTAAACGTACTGGCGACAGTCTCCGCAATACGAGCACTGGCAGCAGCCGCGATCCATGCTTTTGGGTCGAGAGCGTGTAGTGTTTCGATATATGAGTCCAAATATTAATAATACTGAAAATGTAAATAATGTTTAGTCGCGGGTAATAATAATATGATATTTAGGTAAACGTGTCGTGGAACGCGAGTGTTGAGATGTGATCACGATGTAGCGCCTTCCGAACACGTCACACGCATGCCACTAGTGATTTAAATGGCACTCGGAATGGAGCCAATTACATGATGCAAGAAACGGATAATGAGTAGAAATATTATTGCTCGGCAATGTATCGCGTAAAAACAAGAATGAGCTCTGTTGTCTGTAGTATATTTCCTGTCTGACGCTCGTGTTCACGTTGACGGCCCAGTTGAGCAGGTACGATCTGCCTGTCGGGCGCCGGGTCAACAGTTCGTATTCCACCTGGAAAACACATACTCGTAACGTGAAAAACAAACCTCTGTTGTTGGCTCTTGGTTGTTTGTGATATGTGGAGCGTTGGAGCCGTGTGCGCACCACATCGACTGGCTTATGATAATATCATATTGTTCCTACGTGAAGTACAGAAAATGTTATATATTTCATTGGTATTAAATGTGTAATTTCATGAATAGTTTTTGAGTCGTATTGCGTTATTAAAATTGATTACGTAGTAACTTTTAAATTATATATGTTAGACCACTCATAGTGAAATATGACCTTCAATAAGACTGTTTCGTTTGGAAAACTGTACTGCTAGTTGTTTGCCCTCGTGTTGCCTTTATCATAGACTATTCTAGAATTTCTCATTGGCAGCAACGGAAGGTTGCTGTGTTAGCTATATACTTATAAAAGTAATAAAAAATGCTATACAAAATAACGAGTGCAACTAAAGTTACTGTACGAATTTAGATTAAGTCGGTTCATTAGGTGGCAGTGAAACTTTTTGAGTTTCTCGTACTAATTTAATTTTAATTTAGTGAAATTTACTTCGTCTGTTCCATTTGTGGGTAGGACGCTTAATTTACTCTATATGGAAAAGTGTCGCTTTGTGACCCTAGCCCCATAGGATAGATTGAATTCTTGTTACGTAGGAATTTTATGTACTTATTTTAGACAACCATCTCGTTTGGTGATATTGAATGTTCGGCATTTAGCCACTATTTTGCCTTATCGGCGAGCGGCCATATTGAGATACCTCATTTTTTAATGTAGGTTTTAGCGAAATTGAGCAATAACAATGCATATCCGTTATGACGTCAGTACTGTTCTGTTGTTCGTCGGTGACTCTCGAATCATTAATTAATATTGTTTCTCTGAAATCATTATTAGAAATGAATCATTGTTTTCTCAATCAAAATGCATTTATTTGAATAAATTGGAGCCGTGCGAGCCAGTCCGTGCAAGTTTCATTGCCACCGAATGCCACGTATTATTTGTATATGTTGTGTATTGTATTGTTTCATCGGAGTTTGGCTAGCGTTAGTCCGTTATTGTTATTGTACATACCTGCGCAGTGAGTGTACATACGGAGCCTGTTCGTGTACATACCGTGTAAATACATCCGAGATATTATATATTTAATATTAATATAAAGTTTGATTTAAAGAGAAGTTTTAAAATAAAATAAAATAAATTTATAAAAAAATACAAAAAAATATAATAAATAAAAACATACAGTGAGTATGAAGTGGAAAAACAGTTATGACTTTTATTTAATCTCCCTCCGTTCTCCTCGCCTTGGTTGATTCCGACAACGGATTTTTTTTTACAAAAAGTTAATGTACGACAACAATTACATCTGATAGTAAGTGTTGATGAAGTCTTAGATGTTGGACGCACTAAGTTATAAAAACCTACTCATTATCCTCTTGAAGATTCTCACATCGTAGGTAGCCGGGAATACTGACGCGGGCAATATGTTCCAGCTTTTTGCAGTGAGAACATGAATGCACAAACTGCGTCGTCCGTGCATACATTCACTACGTAAGGATGGATACCTGTCGTAAGTTGAGTTGTTAGATAGAGGAGTCATCTCGAACAACTGGGAATCTTAATGTTTGGGAATACTTGCAATGTGGCAAATATCATTACAAATTGCGCATCTTAAATATTAGTAGAAACTTCGATAAATCTAGTCAGAGAGTGTAGTTAACGTAAAAACTTCCAATGTCTTTTCCATTCTAGGTTCAATAGAACACCGCCTTACGGAATGATTAAGGGCTCCCTGAATTATAATTCGATCATGTATTTGCTTGAATGTAGTTGAACGTGTTGCCAGACCTAATACGAGGGGTCATGCAAAAGTAATGATAATCGGTTATTTCCAGTGCGCAAAAAAAAACTAAAAAAATTATATTTTCCTACGTAGTCTCCTAACAAGGATGCACGCATTTAGTCTATCTTTTGTCTAAACTCAGGATTCCCTTCGAAAAAAATTTACCTTGACCCTCCTAAAAAGGTCTCCACGGCGGCCATCACCTTACTGTCATCTTCAAGTTTTTTACTGTGGAATATGTAGGAGCAGAGTGCTTCAATATTTACACCAAGTCGTTGTGTATGTCTGGTAGACTTTTTTCAAACAGAGGTACATAATGACAGCTCTAATTTTGCTTTTCTCTATTTTAGTGATACCTCTCCGATAGATCGTATTCAAATGAATGTACCTCCCGAAAATCGCAGTTTATTTATACTTCAATATGCTTCGGTTATTACAAACATAATTAATAAACGTTTATCATTACTTTTGGATGGCGCCTCGTAGAGTGAAGAATATGTATAAAGGCATCGGTGGTCTGTGAGTAGGTAGTAAGCCGGTCTGTCGAGCACTAGGATTCAATGCCAACGGAGACGTAAACAGTCGGAAACTGACTACAAGATTGCTTGAAGATAAGTTCTGTAGAGAACGGAGCAGGTCTTTTCTTGGACGGTCCAATAAATGTTCTACTTACAGGACTGGTGGAGTATAACATTAATATTAAACGTTAGTTCGACCCCAGTAAGCCTCTTAATACGACGGTGACTTAAAAATATTTATAATTGGAATATCTACACAAAAAGCACGTTAAAGGGCGCTCCATGAAAAAGTGTTCGTCAGTATTTGATGAATATTCTTAATGGGGAAATATCTAAAGCCGTGCGCCGCCACCGACGGCACTCTCCGCGATACTTGATCTATTTTACATACCTAGCTAAGTGCTCGCGTTCGAAAGTGTTGCGATTTAATTATTTTATTCAGATATCGGATCTAACGAACCCCCCCCCCCTTATGTCTGAAGGCTAGAGAACCATTTACCTTAAAAGTTTTGATCAATTAAATGAAATGCACGTAGATTTAAGACCGTTGAGTCGGGCCGCCGCCGGGGTCTAATCTCTAATATCGGCATTATTCTTTAAGCCGCCTCCCAAGGCCGGGTGGCTCCGGAAGAGTATTTAAATAACAATAGCGACAACACGTGTAATTTTCTTGCCCTAAATTTCATGTTGAAAGTTTATATTATTCATGAAATGACAATGAATTCGCTTTTTAGTGTTGTAAGGGTCAATCTTGTCACCTTGGAAGAGTCAACCTCTGTAATGACTCTGTTCTCTTCAATTGGTGGTCGCTAGACTCTGCGTGACCCTGTTTAACCTCGACTGTGTTCGTGGATGCTGGTAAGGTTCTTTATTTATTTTATTTTATTTAATGGCGGTAGGCTCTTTTACGGGTCAGCAGCACACACGTTATCGCTGCTTCGAAGGAACTTCGCGATTCATGCAGAAGGAAGTGATGTCCAGTGAAAGAATATATATTTTCATATAAAGTAAAATCTAGTTAACGAACTAGTGGGTTTCCAGGTGGTAAGTGGTCACGGATGCCCAAACACATCTCTTAGCAGCAAATGCGATGCTAGTGTGGACATTGATCATTTAGCACCACGGCTACTGGACTGCGGACGGGTTTGCACATTTAGATAGTTAGCGCCTCCATAAAATTATCTTGAAATAGGGTGCAGATCCTAGATTCGAACCTGGGTGAAAGATTTAAGTCGTTCAATTCTACTAATCGTTCCCTGAACGTCCCACACTGTAACACTAATTCCAAAAAACTGCTGAGTAAGACACATAAGTTTGCCAAAGTGGTTGACCTCGACCTTTCTGCCGCTCGTGCTGTGGATGCCACATATTATGTCGAAAGACAAAAGGTCAGTCATATTTACCTTGTATATAATGGCTGGCTTCCAAACAACTCATTATGTAAGATTTACCTTTTGAATAACACATAGTATACAAACATAGCTCTCTAGATACCTAATGAGAGCGCTGATGATGAGTGTTGACAATTGGAATGTTTAAAGAAAATATAAAAATAATAGGTGTATTGAATGTTGCATGTCAATATATTTATAGTAATAAAACATTTGTATGAAAATATTCAAATGTCTTCCGTGGTGGATAAGTGATTTACCTATTGGAATTTTTTAGAGACGTATTTTTATTGCACCCAAGCAAGGGAAAGGGCTACACTTCGGGGACAATTGCGCTTCAGACAACAACTACCCTGTGTACGAGGCAAGTCGTATGTCTCGCTGCGTCGACAATTTACGCGAAATGCGCGGTCACTTTAATAGCTTCAATTAAATAATTAATCAGTGGTATGTCGTACACGGTGGGGACCAGTCGCAACGAGGCGATCGCGCCTGCTCACTCATATCAATCACATGAATCATTTTAGTATTATATCCAGCAGTATAATATATCAGTGGTCAAAGGACGTCTATTATACATATATGACTTCAGGTCAAGTCTGCAGAAATGAAGTCAGATGTAACGATTACCGAAGTGTTTATTAGTTCACGCGTACAGTTCTTCGTCCTGCAATTGATCAAAAAATGCCCTTGATCAGTCGATTCTTACTCTATTTATACTATTTGTAACGGAAATAGGAAATTATGCCGTTGTATTTTTGACAAAAATACCCGGAAGTCAAATCATATTAAATTTATAGTACCGGAACTTCAGACTAAATTGAGCTATGAAGATGTTTGATGGTTCGATGCAGGGGTGTTTTGGAGCTCCGTATCCGTAACCCAAATTATCGGATATCCGAATTAAAATAAATATCCGAAATCGTAACCGAATCCGATAAAAAGGTTTCGGATAATTTCGGATAACGGCAAAGTCTAAATAAAATATATAAATAGATACACCAGCCGCGTCGTTCTCATTTTAGACAGTTTTTATTATTTCATTTTTAAAGCTATTGTTTTATTCTGTGATTATAATATCACATAACACCTAGAAATACAGTCGACCCTTGTAAATATATTATATTTTTTCCAAGTCGTATATCATCTAATATCCATAACCGAAATTATCCGAAACAATCGGATAATCGGAAATAATTTCATATCCGTAACCGAAACCGGTAAAATATTATATATCCGTTTTCATAAGCAGGTCCGAAATTTCATATCCATAACATCCCTAGTTTGATGACACATTGAGATTATTAAAGAAATAATTTTATATAAAATATGAAACTATAAGAATTTTAATTTTAAATCATTTTAAGTAAATTCATCACGGCAGAGTGCAGTGGTTAAGCGAGGACCCTACACACCAATTATAATACGACTGACGTGGAAATAACAACCGCCCTGCCGAACTATCACACACACAACGTATTTAAACTCATGGTATTTTTCGCAAAGTCTCTATTACGATTGGCAATAAGCAGAATTTCCTGCAGCCGAGTGAAGAAAATAACATGTAACCCATGCACTGTAAACGAGGGTAGATGTACGCATGCGCTGGGTGACTGTAAACACGCTGACGGCCAGTAGTACGTCGTGAGCCGCGTGGACGAGACGTGTCGTTCAGTCGCTGCAATATTTTTACAAAAATCGTAAAAACGCGTGTGGTATGTAACACCTTTGTTTCATTATCTTGCTTAGGAAAAGCGACCAGATTCTTGGATTGTTTTTAACGGTAAGTTCTAAAGGTTGGGCTCCGTGTATTTACTTATTATTTGTAGTTGTAATTTATTGTTCACGTTTATTTTTAGTGTAACTTTTTTATGAACATGTGATTCGGATCTAGCTTCATATTTCCATATTCGTGGTGCTCTGCTACGTACGATCGCGCGTCGTCGCTCAGAATATACGAGTAAATTTATTCAGCATTTTATTCAAAGTGAGTTACAAATATCACTTACTACATACCACACACAAGTCATATTTTGCTGCACGTATTATCATATCCGTACGTACGGTACCATGCGGTACCGTATGTCGGTATGCGAACCATTATATTATTATATAGTGTATCTTATTCATATTCATAATAAAATTTCATTAAGAAGCAGTTATAATTTGGTAAGATATGATATATGAACAATAATAGTTTTGTATGTTTACATAGAATAGGCACACATGCAGACACACTTAAACCGGACCCCTACGTCCACCGACCGCTACATGTTTAGTTACATTAGTGGTCGTAGCGCAGTGAACGTTGACAACAGTTTATGTTAAATATCTAGATATTTAGATATGGCTGTATGGGACACTTAAAAACGATTTTAAAATTAGTAATACCACAATCCGTTTTTTAAGTATAGATTTTAACTATCGATATAAAAAATAGGTGCAACGGAATCTTGAAATTAGATTTTGTTAATTAAATTAAGAAAGGTTTGCAGGTTTCCCTCCGCCGCAACAATGGATAGATAATCCAGGCGTGGAACATCAGAAACGAAAAATAACAGTCGTGTCACTTTCGCAGTTCATGTATATTTAGGTCGAAGATTGGTGTGCTGGCTATCACTGGAACTCGTATCTCACGAATGTTCGACTTCATTTTACCTTGTTCTGCTGACATGGCAAGTATCAGGCGATTGCATCAGCACTTGCACCATACACGCTGAACTCTGCAACAATGCATTCTGCCCGCTGCGCTTGTAGCTTCAGTCTCCGGTGGAGACAGATATTTATCTGCTCGGTGGTCTTGAACATCTTTGGTACGTTGTTTATAGTTGTCTATGACGATGTATTCTGGTATGTTCAATAAGGATTATTTAATAAAAAAAAAATCGTATTCCGAGGGAATATATGTATACCTGAAATTAGTTATGGATATGTCATAAATACTTAAATATTGGCATCACGATGTGTAAATTACTTCTAGGCAACTTTGGGTACAGCTTTTAGGTAAATATTTCTTCCGGATGTTTATTGGCGATCGTCGGTGTATTTTTATGAATCGCGAATACCGTACATCACCGAGCGACTTGGCGATGATATGAAACATTCTGCAGGTTTTACGTTGCTATGTATTGCTGTGAAGTACTCGGGATTTGTTGCCCATGGACATACTGCGTAGTCAAGTAGTAAGACTAAGCGCGTTTCTTGTCTGCGGTTCTATCGGTTGAACATGCAGGAAACATAATTGTATTCATTGGCGTTACTAAATTGGAATTGGTCAACTGATGCAACCAGTTGAACTCCGCGGTACGACAAAGTGCACCAAACGGTGCTCGGCTGGATGAGTGTTGGAAAATATTTAATATCATCTCTGCATCTAATAATGTCATCCACTCACTGTATTCAACGAATGAACAATAAGTATTTATCAAGCTTGTTATTAGTGAAGTGCGTTTATTTCATCATTTCTATAGATTCAGATAACGTGTCATTTTGCTGATTGATCTGTTAATGTTCCACTTTACATGTACGAGTAGCATGCAGCCTTGCGCTTGGTACATTGTACCAAAAACAATACAAAAAGTAGGGCACTTCCGGTTCAGCGGCGAGTTCCGCTCGCAGATCCATCTGCCGCATGCCGCCGGCTGAACGGGTCCTTAGCGTGTTGTATTTTAACGATGATACACTTTGATGATGTTTTTGCCGTCAATACTGGTTCGTAATATTATTTTATAAATGTTATTGAAGTAAATGTTTGTGTGTGTTCACTGAGACCCATGGAGGAGCGGTGATATGATGCCCCTCTTTATAGTAACGTTGAAGCCAGCACTGTTCTAAGTGAAACACAAGTTCGCTTCAAGCTAAATGAAAAATACATGATTATTTCCTTCAGTATTAATTTCTAGTCTTAGTAACAATAAACTTCATAACAACCATCGTGAAATTTTTCCTCCCAATGCCTTCTTTTACAAAATAATAATCTTCACTGACTCCAGTAAAGTACGCATTGTTGACTATAAAGTTGTTTTAATGAATAGCTGATGGTTGAGCCCCCAGAGGTTTGCAGGTTATTTAATAAATACATACATACATACAGATGCTTCATTTCAGCGGCGTACACAGGATTATGACAGTGGGTATGCGGCGGAGTACTCGGTTACAAAAACTTTTTCTTTTATACATTTTTAGCATAGCCACAGCCACGCGACGGATCTAAGTCGGAAACCATGCCAACAGAACAAGTCTTAGATGTACTACTATTCATGTACATTTTCTACGGCAACGCAGACAAGATAGCGATCGATCGTCGCGGCGGAAGAAAGTCTAATAAGTAAAATAATAAGCTAAAATATTATAATTACTCACCCAGTCAGCTTCAATTTTCACATATTCAAGTTTCCGGTTACTTCACCAAAAGAATTTAATTTTAAGCTGGCCTCCAGATGTTTTTCTGTATGGTCATGCTTCTTTGCCGCGGAATAGAAATAATTTAAATCTGAATATCCCGAATCAGTCCACACTGTACTAGAATTACTAAACAATATGCAAGGAAAACAATTTTATAATTTAATCGTGTGTACACAACCACAAAGCCACAAAGTTATACGTGTCTTTTAACTAAAATTTTCGAGTTACATTCCCTTTTTGCTGGTTTAATTGTTGTAAATCGTACTTACCTTTAGACACAATTTGAAGCTTTTTGCTGAATGACAATTATGAGAAGTTGTTATTTTTAATAAACACACATTTTCAGCACATACCTCACAATCAAATAACATTTAAAAAAAATCAACAAACGCACTAATAAAAGCAAATTATTATAGAAACTCAGTAATAAACTGTTAAATGTACACACTTTCAAATGTTAAAATGAAACATCTTTTAAGAAAACTATAAATATAATGGCGCAAACAAAATAGTAAACAATGCTTATCACATGAAAAAAGTAAAATGGCCCCTGCGAAACAAAACATTTCTGCTATTTTAACAAATAAAACCTTACTAAACAAAAATACATAATGTACATAAATGATCTATTAGTCTTTTTACGTTTATTATTTTTACTCGGATTATAGGCAACGAACATTTCCGATTACTCCCGACAACTGCCGAACTTCCGTAGCCTGCCGCTGGAGTCGCGGCTTTCGATATTCATGGGTGTGTGCGTTTGCGAACGGTGCACGGACACCAAAATCACTTCACACATGCGAACAAATGTCCTGCGGGACGCGACGGCATGCCTTGGTAGATTAGGTACATTATTTTGCAACGCCGCTTGCTTGTCGCCAAACGTCTAGCAAACATAATGTTTGTGTGCTTGCAAATAGGTGCTATTTATAAAATATTAGGCGTTTTTAAGTTATTATATTTTGTTTATTCATTTAATTACTATTAATTAAAGTCATCTAAAACGTACGAACGTTTTATAAAAATATCTGTGAATGGCAAGTAAAGCACTGCATTTCTGTCTACAAGGAGCGCACGCCCCTGCTTCATTTTCATAATAATGCACTAGGTACATGTGTTTTTTTCTACAAAGAATGTGGATTGCTTAGTTTCTAGTGTAATGGAGTGTCATTGAATTATTGCAAAGATATTTGAATTGATTTTAATAAGCGATAATATAAATAGATATTACAGAAGCAAGAGTTACATTCCTAATACAAAATCTAAACGATTGGAAAGAAAATAAAAAATTTAGCAATTTTAAGAAAATACAGCTCAAATTATTCGAGCACAGACTGTACGGTAATCAGAAACCAATAAGGAAAAATAATTTATTCGGCGCACAATTACATATACAGCATCGAAATATTCGGAATATCGTGCTCAGTTGCTCAGTAACACAAATCCGCCCCTCCATTTCGACTGCGTCGCAACAAGACGAGTCCTTAACAAGCTTATTGCAGGCATTCAGATATTGTGGAGAGGTTCCATCTCGTTGCTCTCCTTGCCCGTTTATTGCGAATTTTTTACATCATATAATAAGTGCTCGCGGGAAGCTCAGTTGCGAGTACTAGTCCTAAGTAGATTACAGGGTTGTAATTTAAACATAATTTGCTTTATGTATAAAACCCGTTGAATGACTCATGGTGAGTACCGAATCGCATGGACACGTCTGCAGTACTAGGTACGTTGACGACGCGTCCGGGGCAAATATGGAAGCGACGTTTTCAACGTGCTAAGTTTCGTTGCAAGTGATACACGTTAAGAACATTCAAAGATTGATTTTAGAAAGGTCAATAACCTTCAGTGTGTTTAGGATGAATCTCGTTTTTACACGAGTACAACGAACTCTAGTTGGAGGGATTTAATGGCATTATGACGTCGCTTGCTTTTATATTACAACATAACATATGTGTATATTAATAAAGAGGTTATTATAATCTTGATAAAGATGTGCTAATATGTGTATTAGTCACCGGGCTGTCAAACACACCAAAATGCTGATTATCTAATCTCTCAAGCACTTCGCAACTGGAATCTATTCTAAATTAATCACGAGCTCTTTCTCATTATATCGATACGATAATAGGAATAGGAAACGTTTTTTGTTTTCGCCGGTTCGTTGGAATGCTGTTTCGCGTCTCACGAAGCTTGTTCAATTTGGGAACTTTCAATGATCCCGTCGATGTCGACGAATTCAAGAGCGGCACGTCATGGCTCGTTTATGAAATGTCTGACTAAAACAAACATGTTATATCTACTGCACCTACGAGCTAAAGAATACATTCACTATGTTTATGCTTAGAGTGAGATACATTTTGTCTATGACAGAGATGAATGTCATTCAAGAAGAGAAGAAGTGGGAGACCCACTTAACTGACTCTCTGACGATGTATCCGAAATACACAAGAATCTTAAGAGCTTACACCCCTATAGTCTCGTGCAGTAATTAACAGGAACGGAAGTTAATCAGATTGTGGCTTAAGGGGAAGACAAAATATAACGAGAATTTTAAAGAACCCTCGGGAAGAGCCCCTTGCGTTAGCGAGGCCTGTGTTGTCACTCGTTAGTCTGGAGCCTTTCCATATTTACTGAATAGCAGTCGAGAGCGTTTTAGTACTGAAATATTCCACATAACACGAAAAAGATTAAAAGGAATGATCTAATTCTTTGCTGGCAACACACGGCTTTTTTACCTCATTTTTTTTATAAATAAAAAGAGAAAACAAAATGAAGCCTTAATCGTTTTCGGGGATAGCCATCATACAGGGAATTTAATACTAAAAGTGCTCAGTAGGTCGTTAATCGGCTCACCTCAACCCACGCTCGCTGCGGAAAATTGATGCCGATATCCATCCGATCCGATCCGATATCGTTTATTGGCCCATATAATTAAGAGCATTGAACAAATTAGGTCGCGTTCTCTAATACGTCAAGCGGTAATTGAGGTTACTTCACGTATATATAGGGCACTAAACGCACGAAACACGGGGTGACCCTAAAAATCGGCGGTCCTGGTTTACTGCGGCTAGTGCTGAGCGTGACGCCTTTCCCAAGTTTGGACAGCAATCCCTTTCTGTTATTATTTTTTTATCATCATTACAACCCATAATTGCCCCTCCGCTGGACTTGGGTTTCCTCTCATCTCTTACATATTTAAATGCAGGATGCACTCGCAATGTTTCAAAATAAATGTTTATTTTAATTTATTCCAAATGTTTTTGAAAACTTGCTGCATGGCAACGACAGATTTTCACAAATATTCGGCAAGTTTTACTAAAATATTTACAATATGTATGCAAATATTTAAAGCCAGTCGCATGGACCGTGGTCTGGCTTAACCGACACAACCAGACGACAATTCATGCAACTGAGACGAAATATTAACGTACCTACAATATACATGTCGTCGCGAGGCGAGAGTTGTAAATTTAAAATTGTACTTACAAAATCTTCTCGTCAATTATCTGGGGTAATTATTTCGTTACACAAAATCGCAATTGTTTTATTTCCTAACGGAGGTGCCATGGTTATCATTGATGCGTTGTCGCCAAGCAATGAGAAGGAAGTAAGAAATTTGGGGTTTAAAGGCTCCATTAATTGTAGAATCTACGCCACCCTGCTTTGCTCATGGCGCGTCCTACTAAATACCGAATGCAGTGATGGTGAATGTGGAAGTCGTTGGGCTTCGTGTCAACAACGTTTCGACGATGCCCCTGAAGTAGTGGACGTGCATGAGTGGCAGTGGCCGCTTACCTCGTCAGGTGGTCCGGTTTTTTCTACCCTGAAAGCAAGTCTGGTTAATTTTAGTGGAAATGTCGGGTCAAATTGTTGAATAGTCATCGTTTTGTATGTATGTAAATTATAGATATTCAGTAGTGGATGACGAACCTATTACTTTCATATATACAAAGGAGACGAGGTTGACGTTTTTACTTTCTGATACCGTGTTCAATTGCGACACTGATCGAGCGCTGCTGCTGTAGGGTCTTGACACGTTCCATACGCACAATTTTTTTTTTATGTGATGAGATGCGATTGCGTTGTTCTCAGTGCCAGCCGTCTCGACGTAGACTTGAAATATTCTCTGCCTGAATCGTTTACCACAATTGACGACGGACCTTAGCCATTGTCGTGGTATATTTGTTGTATCTAAGCTTCAACAAGTGCCTATTTTGAAGTAGCGACTTGTACCAGTCAGTACCTAAATAAATACTTACTACGCCCACTAGTGGAGGCATTCTACACGAGACACGCGAGATTTACACCGCATCAACATTATGCAATGTCATGTTGTTCGTAATTACCATTACACGTTTCTAAATTGTTACACTTCAGTAGGTGCAGTGTCACAACACTTAATTAGCAGGATGACATACAATTAGCATAATGAATTCGGCAATTAATTTTTACATACTTCAACCAGCGTTGCTCCATTAATTTAGTTTTAGCGTTTACAACAACGTGTATGAGTTTAAAGGCCTCCGACATGGAATAATCTTCAACTTGAATCGCCGTCCACTCTCAGTGAGAAATAAAATATTTTCTAAAGACCCGTTTTTTCATATACAAAGGATCTGATATCATAAACGGAATGTAGGCGATTGTATGTACGTTGCTCTTAAACACTTTACGTTCAAGTATTTAGTTATGGAAGTCGGAGATTCTAAATGGATGGAAAACGGACAGTGGACAACAACATCATAATGATAGAAATTTGTACGTTGCTTTCGGGTAATTCACTGATACTCTATCGTCACCTGAAGGTATCTCCAACGACAAGAGGTTGACGATATCACCGACTTTCAAAAATGCACGCTTAGGTAACAAAAATATAGGTTCCTTGACTGAACTATGGAAAATCTTTAACACGTAGTTGAAACAAGTAAAACCGCCAAAGAAAAAGCGGCATTCATTCAAAGGTAAACGGGAATGTTATATTCATGGAAGTTAATAAAGAAGTATGACGAAGCTGTTCCCAAACCTGAACGAAGTCGACAATAAGCCGTTATAATAAATGGGGATTTGGAAATACTAGGTTAAGTTTTGCAAAGTATTGATTTATATCTATTGACATCATTATTTGAGGTCGTTGGGTGCTTTTTTACAGTCTCAGCTGGCATCGAGCAAACGGACATCGTGATGGTAAATGGTCACCGTTTGCACATTAAGAACATCAAAAGATCACTGATGTGTCACCGGCCAAGAAGAAAGCGGCCAAGTCGCTTGTTAGTTGGTTTTGCCATAAAGGCACATTAAACTTAATGTCAAATAGAGGTTATAAGTAGTAGGAATTGTAAAAAAATGTTTCTTTTAACTTCCTTAAAAAAGGCGCGCGGCGGGTGATATGAACAAAAAATAAACACGTCACAGCCGACCCTCCTCCCTAGAAAACACTTGTAACACATTTTTTTTAAAGATAATAGCCGACAAACGAGCAGACGAGCCACCTGATGGTAAATGGTCACCGTCGCCCACGGACATCAGCAAAACCAAAGGTATCACTGATGCGTTGTCGGCCAGGAAATGAAAAGAAGATAAGGAAGAATGTACTGACTCTCAAGCTCCCAGCTGGAACACGACTAGTCGTTTGGCGGCTGACTCGACCGGGAGGGTGGTAGCTAGCCGGGCAGGCTTCACGGAAAGATAATAATACCGGTGATAATATTAATAACTTAAAAATAATACTGATAATACAATCCTCACGCGAAGCCCTACCACCAAGCAGGTCGGCTTCTGTCGCCTCTTATGACACCCTGTTCTGCCAGCATGGGATTGGGGGTAGTATTCTAAGCCACCCCAATACGGCTAATACCTAGACCTATCCGAGGAGCGGTGCGCCCAACAGGCAGCCTCATTAACAACGGTGTAGCACAGGATTTACAGCTCGTCAACTGTACAAAGCCGATTTGGAACGCGTTCTGTATCCGCAGTAAGTTTACTTAACGTTCAAGTAATTTCAAAGCGAATAGGAACTCCGCTTAGCTGATTCTTCGCCGGGGATGTATTTGCGAAACAATCTCGACGTCGGATTTACGAGCGAAGAGCGCGCACTGACATCACCAAGTCTCTACTTGTTGTAGTATGAACTTTGTCTCTACTATGTACTACAGAATAAAATGGGCCAAGTATGTGTGGGCCACAATACTTAAAAACAGGGTCAGGACATAAAATAAATTCCAGCTGTCCATAATTTTTGTGTGTTTGTGTTTGTTCTAATATTCTAGGTTTCAACGCACAATGTAACATAACGGTGGCAATGTCAATGGCACGGATTTTATTTGTTAGCCAAAGATATTATTTTTGACAGAAACGTCGTTATTAAAATTATTTTTGAAACGAAGTTCCCTACGGCAGGCTTGGAGGAGATAGGGATTTTGCTGCGCGACCGAACTAAAAAAAATGTGATAGTAAAACCGTAAGAAAAAGTCCGTGGAATAAAACCGTTAAATGAGACGTGCGCAGGCGCGACAGTCGTATACACAAGCGAGTAGTGTATAATACCTTTCTCCTTCTCAAGCCAATAGTTTCAGCAATAGAATTTAATGACGAGACTGATTAATAAGAATTACTTATAATAATAAACTTTTATTTTTGTAATTATTTCTATTTCTATGTAATTTTATGTTGTCAAACAAAAATAAAGAGACGTATTTTGTTATTTTAGTTGATAATGTGAATTACGTTTTTTTTTTGTATTTTACGTAATTTATTATTTCCTAAAATACTGAATTTCCTAAATACTTTCCTGTACTTAAATAAAAACTAATCAGCAAAATTTAAGAGAAAAATCAAGAAAACCTACATAAAATTGAGCACGATTTTTTTTTGCAAATTGTGTCGATTCTACATTAGCCGAAGGAACTTCGTTCCTGCCCGGTGTCCCGCGACACCACATCTTTTATTTTTTATTTTTACACTTTTATAATTTAAGGGGGTTAGAAAAATATATGTCTTCCTAATTAAATCGGTATTCATGCATAATTATTGCCAACATAAAAATTTAAAATGAAACTCGTGCAAATATTGAATTATAAAATTTGCAACGTGATGTTATGATGATATAATTATGATGCAAAGAAGAAAAAATTGTATTATGGACTTGTGGAACTTCATTTTGAAAATATTTACAGTTCATGCTGATTTCAAAATGGTATAATAAATGAAAATTTTGAAGCAATAAAAAAAAATTAATTTGAATACAACATCAGGGAACATTTTCACCACAATATTTACTATAAAACTTATGACATTTTATATTTAACTATAACAAGCGGTCAAAATGCCTACATCTGACATTTATGCATAACCAACATCTTCCAATATAATTTCTTTCCAAAGTTCTCAAAGGCCGTCCGTTTTTAACTATTTGAGTCACGAATTTATCGAAAATTTCAGTCGAGCAAGTATGCTGCATGTACGATACAGATTATATGTATAACATCAGTTAACAATCACACAGGCTAACGTGAGCTGGAACTCGCAAACTATTGTACTTATATGGTCCAGACGATCAAGTGAACACACACACAACAACAACATTTAAGTATACAAGTAAGAAATCATTGTGGAGTTCATTCGATATCTGGAGCACGTTGAACCGCAACGAACGAGCTTTTAACATTGAATGTCTCCAGTTCGAGTGGTATAAATGTGCTTCCACATACACATGCAATATTTGGAGTAACAGGGTGATAAAAGTGTTATCTACCTTTTCATATTCTGGTGCATAAAAAATCATTCGACTCGTCCACATTTACGCGCCTCATTTAACACTTAGTCTTCTCGAAGTTGTGTCCTGTAACCCCTCCTTTTAAGCGCTGAGTCGTTATGGAATTGACCTTAAAATCATTAAAGTTATTGGGTGACAGTGTATAATGTTCTCAAAGGTGTGTGAAGTCTGCAGTGAGGAATGGGTTGTAGTGGGTGAGTGGAGGTAGGAGCTGTGTCTGTGTTTAAAAAAATCCTTCATCAGTTGGACAATGTAGATTACTTTGCTTGTGATTATATAGAGAGGTATTAAATTAGTACTAATTGACTTTGCAACAATCCGCAAGCACAATGTATGATGGTATATACTTCTATACATGCAGAGATAGAAAGAGAGAGAGAGATATATGTATATATAGAGAGAATTTAATAACAATGAATTTCCGCAATGTAACGCTTGATACAGGCGTATCAACTATATAGAGAGTAATATGTCTAGACGATCGAGTGTGGAAATATCCACGTAGACGTTTCACCCTTATTGCATTATCAGCTATCGGCAAGAGATTCGTTCAGATATGGTCGAGGGGAAGACGAGAAATACTTTAGCTGTATGTTTCTGATGCTGCCTAGTATCTCAAAATAAAGATAAAACAATGTCCCTCCGCCTGGACCGCGGCGTCGCGCCCTTCGGAACCACTCGGCTGATCTCGTTAGCCTCCTTGTAATCGCGACCTCTGTGTAGTAACGCCAGGACGGCTATAGAGGGCTTAGACAGCTTACACACCGACTTAACTAGTTACTTTAGTTCAAAATCTGTTTAATAATGTATTAACTGTTACTTCGTTATTTAATTAAGTCTTGACCTTTTTCAAATAAATGTTGTTATTGCTGCTGTTAATGGTCAGCGAAAACGTTTTAGTGACAGCTACTAGAGTTAGAAGGAGAGCTGGTCCAGTTGGAGCCTCTGGTGACTGTTGCAGTGGCTACT